>FIZR01019399.1:0-18930 GCA_900060175.1 Ferrisia virgata | reverse complement strand
AGATAAGTGTTTCCAGGGTTTTATAGTTTTTTTGTGTTGAAAAAGTTTGTTTTGTGTTTTTTGGGACCACAGATTTTGCCAGTTTTCGAGTTCAATGTTGTCTAATAAAATTTTTATATCTTTTACTGATGTTAGATTAAATGGGGAAGGAATCGTGGCAGATATGTAAATGAAATTATAACAACCTACCTGCATATAACTATTTGGAAAAAAGTTACTCCAAACTGCTAAATCAAGCTATTCCAATCTCATTTGATTATATGGTAAAAGGGCCTCTAATACCTCATTTTGAAGCCCGTGAAGAGGTTTTGAATTATGCCACTAGTTGATCAGAGAATATAAGTAAGAGTATGGTCGAACTGGTGTTTTTATTTTTTCATCTGTTTTTTTTTTTTTAACCAGGTGGGGACAATCCGACCAGATTGCTTGATATTATATACATTATTATACATGCTATCAAATTTTCTTTTGCCATATTTTCCCTTCAAATCAGCAAATAAATTTATACCGATGATACAGCTATATCAATATTCTTACACGAATAAACTAACCCAAACTCGTTAAAAAAAGAACATACACGTGTAATGGTATTGAGCCATTCGGGTCGTCAATTCAATAATCCAAATAGACTGTAAATTTGACGCTTGGAACAACGGACCAAACCAAAAAGAATTCTACGCATTATTTCGTAAAACAGCCGTCAATAGATTTACTATTAATATACAGCTAATATTCCCTCCATTTTTGTTGGGACTGAAAAAATGTTATAACATTTTGATAAACGTCAGAGACAATAAAACTGCTAGGTATAAACTACCGTGGGTAGATATTCTCAATATTATTTAGTACATATACGTATACTTAATCGCTCTCATCAATTGTTTTACTTCGTAAATGAAAACTGTTAAAATCCATGGAAACAAGAAACCATGGTGGAAAATATTTCGTCGCGGATTTAACATTTACATTCAGTATTTGAACGAACAAAACTGCTTCGAAATGTTTACTTTCGGTATTATTATTTTTTAATGCCGTGTATAAGCTCGGAAGATCTATCAGGTACAAAATTCGAGTTATAATATATTTTCAAGAAAAAGGCAAGTTCTCATATTTTTAATATAAGTATAATCTTTCGATCTTATACTTGTTTACTTTATTCTTGAAAATAAGCGGCCGCAGATGAAAAGAGCGATTATTTCACACTTTTCTAACCTTCGAGGATGGCCAACTTAATATTCAAAGGTTGTCCGAATAACATGGTGAAAGCTTTCACTGGAAAATCTACTTTTTTTTAGGCACCTTTTCGTTTTTTTTTTGTCGAGACACCTTCACGGTGAAAATTCATCAAGTTGACGTACCTTCAACATATCAACGAGACGAGGTCGAGGTATGATAAAAATAAAACTTATAGGTTTCGCAAAGCCGAAGTGCTTTGTATAAAACTAAAACGACAATAGGTAATATGTAGATACGTACATGGGTCAGATCCGATGCACTGTGAAAGCATAATGTAATTTTTTCCTCATATCGTTAGGACTAATTAAACAAAATGCTGTCTAGGTTCTACTTTTTAGAACATTTCTAACGATACAGCAGCGTTCAGGGATGTTCTCGCAGATATTACAGAATGTAGTACGTAGCATAAAATTACGTCGTATCATTATTCAGCTGCTTTTATCGGTCAATATAATTTAACATGAATAAACCCTTTTTTTTTTTTTTTTTTTTTTTTTGGACGGAGATTTAATGAATTAAGTAAACGTGCAAAAAAAATGTCTATTTATCTATAGCAACGTACATATTATCACGCGTCAATTCATCTAGTTTTTTTTTTTTTGTAACACTACGTGATTTGGTAGGACGTGAGATACGATAGACGATAAGTGGAAGGCAGGGGGCGATATTTTTATCTCTCTACAGAGTGCTGGTAATATACAAAAATACCATCGCGGACCTTTGAAAAACATGTAGCAGCGAATCTACTATCACAGCTGAGTATTTAAATAACCGATGTTTATTCTTATCTATTACCGAATACATTCGCTAATTTCGAGGATTATCAGCCAAGTAAACACGGCAAGGTCGTGTGGAATAAAGGTTTAGATGATTTTTCTCTCTATACAGCATAGCATAGGAAATAGTATAGTATTGGTAGGTATTTCGTGTATAGGTATTAATGGATATGCTACATATACATATATTGGAATACGTAGGTAGCTAGGTCTAGGTAATACACTACACTATTATATGGCTATAGCTAATACACAGATATCTATTCATATCAGTGAAATTCACGTTTGAATTGCAGCCTTTCATTGAAAACGTTGCGTTGGCTTTAAAGTGGCTTATTTTTCTATATGCTTACAACGAATCAACATCTCTTCGAGCGTGAGATTTAATTAATAGATCTAAATATTTTTCATTGCTACAAAGCCGGATTGCGCCGCCGTTACACTCTTATACCCGTACCCCTCCCCCCATCCCCCCGCACTCTCATCCATACGATCGAGTATATACGTACTGTTTTCACCGTGCCCAAGATTAAGGCTTAAAATATTTATAGTGAAGGATTATGCAAAACATTAAGTGCGTGAAATTTCGGAGATAACGTTGCACGAGCGATGCATACCTATTAAGAAATAATTCGTCGAAAAATCGATAAATTTTTTGTTGGAATGCGCCATAAATTGGTCGTTCTTTATTCTTGGCTTTTTTTTTTCACGCCGAACTGCCGAAGGAAGGAGCGAAAAATAAAACATGATAAAGAAATGGTATTATCGACGAATAAAAGGATGACTTTCATCAGGTACATGCCTCAATATCGCTACTCGAATGTAATGAAAAAAGAAATAAAAAACGGCAATCGACTCGATAACTATCGTATTACTAAATTTCATTTCAGCCAATTTTCATCAGTATTTTTACGCCTTAAAGTAAAAAGCAGGATTTATATTTCGTGATATTCGATTTCTATGCGATACTCTTTCTATTCATTTCATTTTGGCAGAAAAATTCCAACTTGGTAGGTACCTTCCTACTCGTATTATTTGAAATTTTTTGAACAAAAAAGAACCTAGTTGGACAAAAAAAAAAAAAGGAAGGAAAGTAGAACGAATACCAAAATTCAAAAAAACCAAATTCGTATTTTTATGAGAAAAAAAAATACGCACGAAAACCAAACATAAAAAAATTTTAGTGCGATTTTTATACGATGAAAATATGAAAAAAGCAACCCACTGTGTCTTAGAATATACTTTTTGCATTGAAAAAAAAAGTCGAGAATGGGATAATAACACACACGCCAAGTTCAATTTTCGAACATTATTCCATTTAATGGAAAAAAATTTTTGTTTTGGAGCTAGTTTTCAAGGTTCTATAATTCTAGTAAAGTCCATATCATTTCGTTAAGACTCTTCTATGTTCGTACTGAAAACGTCCTCAGAATATGATTACTTTTCAAAATAAAATGTCAACAGAAATTCTTCACCCGAGCTAATAGAACAGTGATGAAAATTTTGGCAAAAAATTTAATCCGAAAATTTAGCTCTATGAAATGTGTTATTTTCAACTCGTTCTTTTCTATTAAACTTTTCAAAATATCTGAAAAATTTCAAAATTAGTAAACCAGCGCGAAATATTTTCCCCCAAGGACATGTATTCCTTTTCACAACAAATTTTTCCACATGGTATCTTATTTTTGAAAGAATGCAAAATTTTTTGGTAAATAATTAGCTGTAGGATCAATTCCATGCTCATGTTGACTAACAGTAAATGTTACGTTGAAAAATTACTAAAACGCGATTGCCACGTTTTTAGTATTTCTAAGTACGATTTTTTTCAACGCTTTAAATATGCAGATATCCTGACTTATCATATATGTTATATGTGAGTTCATTTCAATGATAATTATAGAAATGTGGTTGATATGCCATCAATATTAGCTCGCAAGTCATAAGTCATTACTATGCCAATAACAAATCATTAATATAAAACGGGCGAACGGGTGATTATCGTGCATCATTACTAACAAGTTTCATACTCGTAGGTAATGTGTTGCACTTTTTAAGTACATATAAGCAAATTCTGGTACTGCGCTTGTTACCTAGCTTGATAAATACCAGAAGTACAAGCTGCCCAACTGCAGGTTAGTAAACTCCAGTATTTAGTTGTTTACCCCTAGTACCATTAGGAGTGCTCTTCACTAAATTCCGCAAGGGTATGCTCTGAAACTTCTGCAATTTGATTGGCAGGGATCTCATTGTTTACCTGTACCATCGCAAAGTCATTTAGCACTATTGGTTCCAGTCTATAGAAAGAGCTGCTCTGAATGGAAACTTGTCCTCTAAACAATATCTGAACACTGCTGATTAGCGCTTCTACAGGATAAACTGCGAGTAACTATTTACCTGCCCCCCTTACTCTTGGGATCGCCAGATGGGCATCTTGTAGTTCCAGTATCTTTACCTGGCTTTTTCCTTTATTCGTATATTTTTTACTAGACAGTAATCTTAAAATAAATATCCTATTGTCCATTTCTCGCTTCTTTTTTTTATTATTTTACCTTCACGGGCAGCTCCGAGTGCTCAATTCTTTTTTGGGGCAGCGAACAGTGCTCTTTATAGTTTGTATGAATATTTGGACCACTTTTAGAATATTTCAAATGTATGATGAATACGGGACAACTGGTAGCGCTCTAACATAAATTTTTGGGAGCTGCTACTAGCACTTGTTAATTTAATTTAATTTAATTTCACATGATTAACTCAGAGCCACAAATGGTGCGATTCAGATAATTACAAAAGAACCGCAAATATTGCTCAGGAATTGCTAAATATAAGATTGAGATTCTTGATAAAATCGGTCAGAAAATGTAATTAAAAAGCTTTTAAAAAAATGCAAACACCACTATTTCTTTGATTTCTATCATGCTTAGCGAAGGCTGTATTTCACAGAACTAATTGCATTTTAATGAGCTCTACATCAGTGAATAGATTTTGATCAAAGGGAGAAGACGTTTATTTGATGAATTTTTTGAAATCTTATTGTTTGTTCATTCTTGTAATTTACTAGTATTACTGTTGAGCCGTTAATTGATACAGATCGTGAAAAATCTCCATTTAGTTGATCTTAACTTTTAGTAGATATTGCTCATTATTCATTTTTAAAAGTCAACAGCGAAACATAATACGGACTTGGATTTACAATTAAATTCAAAGTAGGTATAGTTTTCATTCAGGCAATTCATGTTTGAAGCTTCTCTAGAGTCTTGCTTAGTGATTTAGCCTAAAAACCGCAAAGACAATGTGGCTGAAGCTGTGAAAAGGAAACAGAATCGCAAATGGTGATTCAGAATCAGATTCTCAATTTAAATGAATCTAATGAAAAGAATCGAGACTCTTGAAATCGAGAAATTGTCATTTCAGTAATCAGGTTCTCAAATTTTGGGGATCATGCTATCTCTGCTCTGGGCAACTATTAGCGCTCATAAATTTTGATCTGAATACTTACTTAAGCAGCATGTTGTGTTAGCGCTCGTTTCTTAGAAATTTTTACAGAAAAAAAAACACAACCTCGCGAGAACTTGATTCGGACCCATGACCTCTCGTTCAGTTAGCCCCTTGTTTAACCATTACACCATGTCAACACAGTGTAAAATAGCTTTCTCAAATATGTACCTCGTAGATAATCTAAAGGGAAAGAGAGATGTCTTTAATTGTAATCACTAAAATGTTATCAAAAAAAAAGTTATAAATAGTCTCACATATGGTATATCCACATTACACGTATATCACAGAACTATCGCGTGCACAACTGTACTTTTACAAAAAAAAAAAAAGGCAAAAAAAAAGTGACGACACGAGGAGTACCAAAAACTGCGCAATCAACACGTTTAGTTCTAACACTATTCATTTTAAACTTTGAATTATGTATCTCAAATAAAAGAAAATTAATTATGTAAATTCCCATTTTGTTTGGGTTCATCGCCTGAGAGCGAGTTTCCGTTTACAACTTGACCAAAAACTTTCACAAATCATTGTATTTGCAAGTACTTAATAAATCTTTTTATAATTTTACATAAACGCGATTAAACTTTAAATTAAACTGGAAATGGAAAATTTATTAAAATCGTTGTTTACACAGTTATTTTATCTCGAAATCGTCCCGTTTTTCTTTATTTACGAATGCGTTACGGTGACAAATTTAATATTTTTTTATTCTGATAAATTTTGCGCGCCACAGTTCGTTTTGCAAAATACGAAACAACGAACAACGATATATTTTGGCACTTGAACTCGAGTATCGCGTACCACCTATTACAGCTCAAGTACCTACGAGCACAGGGTATTATTCTTCATTTTTACAAACGATACATTTAATGGAGAACAATTGGTGTTTTTGAAATTACCAAACATTAATTCGTATCTGGATCAGAGCTATTTATACCGAAAGAGTGGAATTAATCTTGGAAGGAATTTCAACTAAGAACGATTTTTCAGGAATGAGATTGTTACGATGATACATCGTAGTGTATTCCAATTTCGAGAGGGAGTGATTTAAAAAAGACCTTATTCTAAGGTACTTACTTTACCACTTGCCTGCAAGTTTCACAGCTCAGAAATTGTATTTTGTATTCTTTTTCAGCCCTTTATCAATACTCTTATGAATTTTTTTGATCGAAAATCCTTTTTCAAATTATTTATCGAACTTTGCTTTTGACAATGGAGAAATCTCATGTTTCACAGAATTTTGACCTTGCTTCCCTCGGGCATGTTTATATTTTATACTTCAACAATACAATTGAGATAGACCACATTTCGGATGTCATAAACCGGTAAAGAAATTTCATGTTCTACTGACCATCCGGAAATGAAGACTTCCACTTTGAGAAATTCTGGCTAAACCCATAATCCCAGTTGAATATTTTTGAAAAATTTTAGTTCTAAAAAGAACAGGAAATTAAATTGAGATGAAGTGTACTTTTTGAAAATGTCAAATAGTGGAATAAGAAATATTGTACAACAATTGTTGACAAAAAGGGTATTTCTGGATTGTGGAGGAATGAAAAGGAAAATATTTTGCTTTGGTTTGCTTCCCCCACAGAGGTTCATTCACTACTCTTGTAAATTGTTAACTCTGAACCTGATATCGTTGAAACCCCTAAAACAGAGATTCATAACCCATAATGAATCCATCTGCCGAGTGTCAGTCTACTAGCTGAAATGTGCAGAAAGGGGAGGATGTTGGGGAAACAACTCGATCAATCAGTGAAAAGGTAACAGTTGTCACAACCATATTGCTGTTAATGAAGTGCGCTACTCTTCACCATCTTGTGCTTTCTTCACCACCACAGTGACTGATTCCATTCGCACTTTTATTGTATCGGCCCATCTGGTAGGAAATCCTCTCCCTCTGGAACCAGATACCTTACCAAAAAGAATCCCCTTTTCGATTCTCCTTCTTCCTACTGACCACATATTAAAAATATCCCATGATACATTTCTTGCATAGAATGCTCAGTCTTAGTGACTTCTCCAGTTCTTCAACAATTGACTTGTTTGTCCTTTGTGCTGTCTGTGGATCTTCAGCATTCTTTTCCAGACCCACATTTCAAAGGCATTTATTTTTTAATATCATCTGACTTCAGTGTCCATGTTTCTGCTGCATACAAAAAAGCAGGAAAAAGGGCTCCGATCATCATCTTCCTCGAATACGCAGATATAACTTTCCATAGTATGGTCATTGCTGATTTTCCCAGGGCCATTCGGCGCTGTATTTCAGACTAAGATCCACCACTGATCTCTACAGTCAAGCCCAAATAAACAAAGGTGTCGACCTGCTGATATTCTTTCAGGGCACTAGAATTTAAGAGACATCCAGCCCCATCTAAAACCTTTACTTCAATCTTGACAGCATTGATGCGAAGTCCAAGTTTTTTGCTGACTACTTTCACTGGATTGATTAGCTCCGCTAGCTTCTTTTCATCTGCTGCAACCAGGGTAGTATCATCTGCATATCAGATATTTGAGATTGTTTTGCCACCTACTGAGACTCCTTTATTCCAGTCTTCAAGCACCATCCCATGGTGTATTTGCCATATATATTAAAGAGCATAGCAGACTTATGCATCCTTGTCCCATTCCTCTCAATAACCATAATGAAAATGAAAACTGCTCTTGCCATTCAGAGCATCGTTCATGTCTATGCTCCAACAAGTGCAACACTGGACAACGAAATTGAAGAATTTTACCATGATCTAGAAAAGGTGCTAGAACAAATACTAAGGAATAACGTTCTGATGGTAATGGGCAACTCATATACCAAAGTTAGACAAACAGGTATCAGCGACTGACATTACAGGATTGTAGGAAGGTGGGGCCTCGGAACCAAGAAGATGTACGAAGAAAGATTACTTCAATTCGGCACAGAGCAACACGTTATTGTGGCGAACATCCGATTCTAGCAATACACGAGGAGATTATATACGTGGAAGTCATGTGATGGTCATGCCAGAAACCAGATTGACTATATCCTAATTCAGAAAAAATGGGAACAACTCGAGAAAAGGCAATAAACAAACCTGATGTAATGAAGACTCCATTTTTTGAGACTGTAAGGATGAGCACCGCGTAATGGGTGCTAAAAAATTGAAGCCCTTAATAGACCATTCTAAGATGCCTACAAGGCCCATGTGCACGAAGGTGAAGGTGTGAGTTCAAGAGTTAAAATTCCTCATACAGACGAAAAATATATGAATTTCCTTGAATAAGAGGGTGGAAAATTGTATAAATTAACCAAGTATTCCTGAAAATGTAGTTTTTGATGGTTGAAAATACATTTTTTTCAAAATATTTGCTCTCAATGACACATTCTAGGTGTTTTTTTTTTGAATCCTCGTAGAAGTAAATTTTTTTCAAAATGGCAGAACGCTTTAAAAATTGGAAAAATTACTCTGCAACAAGAGACGATAATCATCAACTCTTTTTCTTTTTTTTTTCACGAAGTCTTATCATAGTAAACCTGCTTTTATTAAATTTGTTCAAGAACGATTAGTCTTCGGTCAAAATGATCTAAATATTTCACTAGCAGTTTTGAGCATTTATCTATAAAAATTTCTATTTTAAATATTTAAATTTTATAACTCTTAAGTCGTATGAACTTATTTTCATCGTGTACCAGGGCACATCAATTCAGTACAAAGATTAAAATTTCCGCTCACAACTACTAAGAAGAAACCCAATTTAATTTCGTAATTTCGCCACTGCCTAGAAAACTTTGCAGAAAAAGTTTCAAATCAAAGTACCTACTATTGCAAATTAACTAATTAATTTTTGATTTTTATTTTTTTCGTATCATGAAAAAATATCCACCGACGCTACGCTCACGCAAAACTTTCCTAAAAGCTTGGCTTGATTCTCCAGACATTTAATCATTTACAGAGTAATTTACTCGCATTATATAGACATATCTCAAAGCTAATGATTGAAAAATTTTTATAAGGATGAAAAGCAAATTGTAGAAAAAAGAAATTAAATGATACATTTCAAAAATTGGAAAAAAAACTGTTCAATACCGAAGATTAATCAAATTAATGTTGCTTTTTTTTTCGAATTCATTTCAAGCCCGTATATAAACTCGTATATATTTATACTAATCATCGTTGATAATTTTTTTTTTTTTTTTTGTTTTTCAAAACTACACCCATGTGATATATTTGTACTGAACTGCACTCGTATGCCAAGTAGGTAGTTGGCACTATAATTGTACACGTTGAAAAATTAATTAAATTTGTAAAAAGATCTATTCAGAGTACTCGATTTTAAAAGCAACCACCTGTGTTGAATTTTGAAACGTTCCAACGTTTAATACCAACCAGAGATAGTTGATTGATGATACTACAAAAAGTAAAAGGGTTTTCTCTATTCCATATAAATGTATAATAAGGATAGGTACAGTATAAAAAAAAGTGTTATTTCAAACAGAGCTAATATACCTACTAATTTAAACTACCTCCCAAGCAAACTTTTCACATATGGGTATTAAAGTTATAAAAAGGTAAAAAAAAAAAAGTTTAAAATATGTTTTTTCGTACTGAATTATTTTTTTGAAAAAAAATTCAACTTAGATTTCATCAAGCAGCTGGAAAACTAAGAGAAAAAAAACAACTTTGCTACGAAATCTTGCTGCGAAAATATAGGTAGGCTACCTAATCTTTCATATATCCGTGTTTTGAAAATCATAAAACCTTTTCGCAGCAGTTTCAGCAAAAGCTCTTTGAAAACATGTAGACTATTTAAAAATTACTTCTATTGTTTTCACATAATCCGAGCTATTATTTGTAGTTTAGCGACGGTTAAACGTTCCATTTATCTGGACGATAGCGCAGAATACGTGTGCAGTATATTCAAAAATTTAATTCTACTATTTATATCGCGAATTCGTGTAACTTTTTCTTGTTAGCAAGTTCAGATTTACGCTCATTAAAAATAATAAATTTCATGTAAACTCGCGAAAACTTTGATGAGCTGTTATTGCCAAGCTGAGAACTCGCATAAAATCTCCACCTTAATGTATTTTAAAAGAAATAACTCGCTGTTCGAAGTCATTAATTTAGAAATATTCAACGACGAGAGAAAACTCCTTTTTTTTTTTTTTAAATGAATAAATAATTCGAAGCGCTACAAAAAAAATATATATATATACTATTCTTGCATAATTACACCTTTGAAATATTTCAACTGTCACGCTTCATTGGAAAACTTTTCCTATTTGGACAAATACCTAAAGTATACTCCTACTAGTATTCGAGTTCGTTGCGAAATTGCGATAGAAAAAAATTCGTTTTGAAAAGTAGGTAAACGTAGGTAAATAAATACGGTAAAAATGTACTTTGTAGAATCATTTGCTAGATGGATATTACGCTATGTAAGGTACGATCAGTTCGAAACTGAACAGAAGTTATTTGGCTATTTCTACGAAGCGATGATGGAAAATTGAATAAGCGAGAATTTTTTTTTCTCCATTTCTTCTGCTTTCTTTCTTTTTTTTTTTTTTTTGCTGCAAACGTATTAGGCCGTCTGGAAAATTTTTCTTTTGTGCAACTCTCGCAAAGTATTACTTAGGTAGCACTTCTTCTTTATTAACTATACTATAACGCTATTTTACTTTTACCATTTAAACTGGATAGCAGCCAAAAAAACGGAAAAGCGGCGTTTTGCGGGTCAATTGAGGCTATATGGTCATTAATTTTTGTAAGCGTTGGTCTAAGAGATAAAAGAAAGTACAGTTATAACTGAAAAACGCGAAAGCAACGTTATACGAAAACATACTGCTAAAGAGCGAAGGAGGAAATAATGGAATGTTGATTCGTCGAGGAAAAAAAAATAGCCACGAAGAGGAGACGAGGTGCGGACCAGTAGATTTACGACGAAGTAAATTTCCGCAGTAACATATATATATCGAGGGCATGGACATGGGAAATGGTAACACAGTATTGTATACTACGTACATACATATATATATATATATACATATATCTACTACCCTACGTGTATGTATTGTATACAGGGGGAAGTTTCGAATTTTACACCCTAAATGCGTGTTGTAATGTGGACGAACACACAAATTATGTCCTATAACCGACATTAACGCAATAGGCGCGAGAAAAAAACGATTACGTACGCTTCCCTCGTTAACAAATTGAAACGCCGTTATATGAAGCTACAAAATTTCGTGAATTATTCCCTCGTACGTAGCTTCGTCTACGTACAGTGGTTTTGCTCGGCTTTCTTTGCAATTATTACACCCGCTGGTGGATGCTAGGTGTTTGAAAATGAAAAAAAAAATTCTTTACTTTATTTGGTCAACAATACGAATGCGTCAATTTAGTGACTGGATTTTCCAATTTTGTACAACTCATTATAATATACTCGAGATTTATGGAACGAAATTGAAAACTGTACCTCTGAGGCAATGTTTCAAAATAGTTTATTTTTTTACAAAAAAAAAAAAAAAAAAATACTAAATTGTAGGGGAAATATGCAAAGATTAGCGTTTTTACAAAATTAACAAGAGGGAAATTTCCACATCTCGCCTGCGAATTGAAATAGGGAACTTATTTTTGAAGATGTTTTACAATTTTTAGCCTGATTTACTGTGTACTTTACTATCAATGAAAACCAAAATCCATTTTGGAGTCCTAGAAAACCATTAAGACAATTTTTGGCCATGTCAGATATTTATTTTTTTCCCCGAACATTAAAATCATTTACTCAGCTCGATGCTGACCAAAATCACTCCAATTAGGTCAATCGGCTCAGTTTGACAACAAATTAGATCTATATGAGTGGGGATGACCTAGGGTCAAAATTCAGTAATGCCCTATTTCGAAAGAGGGGGTGCTGAGGGTTTAAAAATATGAAAATTTTTTCTTTTTGAATTAATCGATAGAGAATATAAATTTGTAAAACATATCCAAAAATCAACTTCTTACGTCAATTAGGAAGGGAGATAAGGGGGTTTCCCCCCCCCCCCTTTTGACCTTGACAAGGGCTGTTCCTCCCGTATCTCCTCACCGAATTGAGCTAGGAAGATGAAATTCGATATGTACATTCAGTAGGGGCCCTAGATGCGCCTTTTATAGGTCCCGACTTTTCAGCTTCATTGCTCCCCCTCATGGACCCAAAAACGTGGTTTTTTAGTCAGGTTTTCTTATTTTTTGAATTTTTGGAGTTTGTTCCTCACATAACTCCCCTTCAAATTGAGCTAGGAACTTGAAATTAGGTAAGTACATTCAGTAGAGACCCTAGATGTGCCTTTCGTAGGCCTCGACTTTTCAGCCCCATTTCATCCCTTCACAGACCTGAATTTGTGATTTTTTGAGTTTGTTCCTGGCATAACTTCCTTTCAAATTGAGCTAGGAACTTGAAATTAGGTAAGTACATTCAGTAGAGACCCCTAAATGTGCCTTTCGGAAGTCTCGACTTTTCAACCCCATTTCATCCCCTCACAGACCTTGAATTTGTGATTTTTTGAGTTTGATTCCTGGCATAACTTCCCTTCAAATTGTGCTAGGAACCTGAAATTAGGTATATGCATTTACTAGTCTTTGTAGATGTGCCGTTTGGCGGTTTCGACTCTTTAGCCCCATCGAACCCTTCCTATCCTCGATGCTGATCACGAAAATCAGGATGAAAAAGCATCGTAAAGAGATGACTTTCTTTTTTATATTCTCCATTCACTAGTTTAAAAAGGTACAATTTATGTGATCTGCGCCTCTCACCACCCTCCTTCCTAAATTTGGACATGACTGAATTTTGTCCCAAAGTCTTCTCCAATCGTATATATCTAACCTGCTGCCAGTTGAAGCGTGTTAGTCAAATTTAAACGAATTTGTAGTTATAAAAAAATTCAAGACATTTTTCCCTATCAAGAAAAAATTTCAGATTACGCAATAATTTTGTAATTTAAAGTAAAAATTTTATTAATTTACAGAATAAATCTCAAAAATTATTGCACCGTAGTTTCTAATACTCAGTACTCAACATTTGATATTGAGTAAATTTATTCCGTTTACAAAATCGATTTATTAGTGAAATATGTATAAAAAGCGAAGAAATTTAATCTCAAATTTCAAAAAATGTTAAAAAAACAGGTGAAATTGACCTAATTTATGAAAAAAGTTGTTGAAAATAATCAAAATTTAGGAAAATATTTTATAGAGATGGGTAAAAAATGTAGAAAATTGAATCAACAAAAATATTTTTAAAAAGGTGAAAATTAGCTTAAATTACGGAAAAAGTTATCGAAATGTAGCTAAAAATTTGACAAAAACTGATTAAAATTGACCTAAAATATGGAAAAAAAATTATAAAAAATTGGGTAAAAAATGCACGACAAAAAATTGCAGAAAAATGGACGAAAAATAACTAAAATTATAAAGAAAAAAAACGTTGAATATCATTAAAAATTGGAGAAAATTTGACAAAAATGGTAAAAAATAAGAAAATTGATCGAAAATCACAAAAAAAAAACTCATAAATGGGTGAAAATTGGCCTAAACTATCATAAATAATCTCACCGAAATGGGTGCAAAAATTGATCACAAATCAAGAAAATTATGTTAAAAAATGGGCGAATATTGAACAAAACTAGGAAAAAAAAGGTTGAGAATCATTGAAAATTGGAAAAAAACTGACGAAAATGGGTTAAAATTTATCCAATGTCAAAAAAAAATCGTTGAAAATTATCGAAAATTGAGTAAAAATTTTATAAGAGTGCAAAAAAAATTATCGAAAAACAAAAAAGTGCATTGCAAACTACTAATCTGAGGTGCTTGGAGGGGGAGAAGGGAAGTGGAGCTGTAGTGAAATTCGTTTTGGGTTTTTGAAGGAGCATTAAAACCAATTTCGGCGATTTATTCCATTTACCCCTCCCCCTCCCCCCACCCACCCGAAACTAAAAAACATTTGCAAAATTGGTCAAATTTAGAAAACAGGCTTGAACTGATATTTTTAAACGGGGATGACCTTGGGTTAAAATTCAAGGTTGCTCCATGCAACCCCCCCCCCCATACAATTGAGCTAATAAGTTGAAATTCGATAAAAATAAAGTATTAAGCAGAGGTTCTAGATGTGCATTTAGTGGTTTTAATTTTTCAGCCCCACTGCACCCCCTCACATTCCTGTAAAAATATTTTTCGGTCAGTTTTTTTCAATTTCTGATTTTGTCCGATGTACATCTTCTTCTTTCCAAGTTGAGTTGGGGAATTGAAATTTGGCATGTTCATGTAGTAGGGGTCCTAGGCGCTGATGGTTTCGTCTACTCACTCCAATATCTTCTCGTAGCTCTACCACTGAACAAGAAAAAACATCATGGAGCATTTTCTTTCTCGCATGAATGTGCAATTTTCTCATCTTCTCATCTTTATGAAAATCCGGCTCAAAAAGCAACGCATTGCGACGCTTTTTGTATATTTCTCTGAAATGTTTTAGAATTTGACGCCGTCTGCTAGCTGAGGGTATTATCGACGTACTTACATTATCTGGATCTATCGAACACTCATTGATCTTCATTTAAAGTGCCATCTTAATCCCAGTATTTGCCAGCCTTCGACTATATACCTACCAAAACTATCTACGAAGTCTTTGCGATTCAATCATATAGCTAATACTTGGTAATCGAAAGCCAGCCATGTGATGAGAAAAATCTCATAACAATAAATTATCATAATTACCTCTAGTACATTACGGTTATATAATTAATGGCGTCATAAATTCGCAAGCTTATGACGTAAACTTGAAATTACATTTTGAACGATATGTTAATCAAACGCCTACGATACATGATACAAAAGGGCAAGATTTTTTCCTATCATTCTCGCGTTCAGTCAAGCTACTTATCTATTGGTTGGCGTTTGTTTAATTCTAATCTACGAGTACGCATATATTACCCTGCGATATCTTTCAATCTTTTCCATCGGTATAGTTCAATTTCCATTATTTTTATTTTATTTTTTTCGAACGACTTTTTTACTCGTATACGAATTCGATACATCATAACACTGGTGGCTCATCGATTACTGAATTTTTTTTTTTCCTGCGCTACGTATCTACATATTCTATAAAATCTAAACCAAGTTTTAAGCTCGCTTCACAATAACAACAAAACAGTCACCTATACGCGCATATGTGTATGTGATATCGAAGAAACTTTTTTTTTATCGAGATAATTTTTCTTGACGTCTTTTCTTACAGCGAAAAGCATTTCTTTGGTAACATGGATTTCATTTTAATGAAATGCGTTTTATTTACCAACCTCTTGAGTATAGAAGTGGGCGACCTTTGAGAGGAATTGAATTCATATTTTTATAATTTTTTTTTTTTAGGCCGTATCGTTTGAGAAATAATGTAAAGTAACGTATATTTACCTAGGTATGGGAAGAAAAAGCCCTATACTTAATTAGAAGTTTTCCGGCATTCATTCTTTATACAACGACAACACAAAAGAAAAAAATGAAATAGAAAGAAAACGACGATCCGCGAGTTTATAAAATACCTGTTGTATGAAATAAATTTGCCGAAGAATAGCGTAACACGTCAGAAAAATGTTATAAATCGGGTGATTATGTTACTTATTTTTTTTATTTTATTTTTTTTTTTTTTCATCCAGCTAGGTCGTATTTTTATATAATGGATTTGGCAATTTTTTTGACGGTATTTTGAGGATATTTTATAGTTTGGAAAAGTATGTATTTTACGTTTGATCCACGTGTCAAGTTGTGAGAATCTCGTGTAACTTATATTTTTAATTATTTTCACGGTCTCGACAGCTGCAGAGCTATTGATTTTAATTTTGTAACATACGAGTAAACGTACACTCGCATGCGATAAATTGTTCAAAAAAGATTTCTCATTTTTTTTTTGTTTTTATTTGTAAAGAATTGAAAAATTTTGAGGAAATTGAACGGCGAGAATATCTAGAATGAATAGACGCAAATAAAAACCGAATATTTTCCGACAAAGAATGTATTCTATTTTTATACGAGGTGTTTCACTTCTGCAGTATATTCTTCATACAACAAGTAAAGTAACTCAAGTTAAACGTATGCGTAACGTTTTGTCTATTCTAATTAATGAAGTGGCAATGATAAACAAATTTAATTTTTTTTTCTAAAAATTTGAGATAATTTTCAAAAATTTCCAAAATTTTATCCAGAAATGCTGGAGACGTTCGGTTTGCACCTAAAGTTAACGTATATGGTGTGGTGTTTTCAGTAAAAAAAAAGAAAGGATCGCAGGACGATCCTTTTTTAGTCTGATTTTCGTGATATATTAGAATCATGAGAATTTAAAAAATCATCGCAATGCGACGCTTTTTTCCTTAATCAGTATGGAGGATAGAAAGGGTTCAATGGATCTAAAAAGTCAAAACCTCCAAAAGGCAAATCTAGGGTCTTAACTGACTATACACACCTAATTTCAACTTCTTAGCCCAATTTGCAGTAGAGTTATGTGAGGAACAAATGAAAAAACTCAAAAAATGAAAAAACGTGACTAAAAACCCACGTTTCCGGGAGGGGGGCTGTGAGGAGGTACAATGAAGCTAAAAAGTCGGGACCCCCCAAAAGGCGCATCTAGGGCTCCTACCGAAGGTACATATCAAAATTCCAACTTCCTAGCACAATTCAGTGGGGAGATAGGGAAGGAACAGATCTTTTTCGAGGTCAAAAAGGGGAAAATCCCTCATATCTCCTCTCTTAATTTACCTAAGTGATTGATTTGTGGATTTGATGTACAACTTTGGATTCTCTATCGATTGATTCAAACAAAAATAATTTTTGTGTTTTTGGGCTCTCAGCACTCCCTCCCTCAGAATAGGCCAAAACTGGATTCTGACCCAAGGTCATTCTCACTCATATATATCTAATCCACCGCCAAACTGAGCCGATCAATCCAATTGGAGCGATTTTGGTCAATATCAAGCAGAGTAAATGATTTAAAAGTTTGGAAAAATAAATAAATAAATATACAAACAAATAAAAATAAATATCTGACGTGGCCAAAAAATTATCTGAATGGTCTTTCTAGGACTCTAAAACGGATTTTATAGGCATCCCCCCCCCCATTCGCGTTTTAGACGTCGTGCAGCACTCACCTCTCGTGATACAGTACGCGTATACCTTCTAATTCGTGAAATTTAAATTTCCAAGCAAGATTTTAAAACCACACGGCTTGGAAATCCTAAACCGATACGAAGAAGACCTCTGGTCAAGATGTTGACTCGGCAGCAGAGATTCCCTTCTGGAGGAAACTCAACAAAAGCTGCTAAGAAAATTTCAAAATCCTATATACTCGTGGATTCTCGTACAAGAATCTACCAATAAAATTCGATTTTCATCGTTTCCAAGGTGAAGATGAAAAAGAATACATCGCGTCCGAGCAGAAAATCATTTCATCCTATCAAATGAACATTCGTCAATTTACTTGAATCGTCGTCCAGTAAAAGCTACGAATGCTTCCACCTCCATCAAGAAAAATGAAGTCCGACCATCCAATAGACTAGAAGATGCATCATGTAGCGAACAACAAAAGTTGACACCCATGGACTTGTCAGCATGTCCTACGAAATGCAGATTTACTGTGCAAGCTGGTGTACATGCCAGCCCAAATGGTATTGCCGTAACCCACTCCAAAAATTCGGCCCAAATACATGCACAGCTTGGTGCAATGGCCGTTGGAATCTCCAGTCTCTTAACTAAAGTCCAACAGTTGATGAGCGAACTGGAGAAAGAATGACAAAGGTGAAGACAAGCTGAAGAAGCCGCAGCTCTCCTTGATAGTCAGCTTCGTACCCACCAGGCTGATTCATCTACTTCTGCTCCTCCATCCACTGCTGCAATCGATTCTCAATTGATGAGCAGCATTTTAGAAGATGATCCATGACGCATTAGAGTCAATCTTTCTGGCGGAAGTGCTACCTGGAGGCTGGGAGATGACATCACCTACAGAAATCTTACCACTAGGTGATGATGATGCGAGTAAGTATAATGAAACTCCGAAAAGCACTACTTTGAAGAATGTCAGCCAGAAATTAAGAGAGGTATACCCCAGCCCCCACCAGCACCACCCTCGTGAATCGTTAGTCTATAATAGGTGGGTTTTCATTGACAATGTCACATAGAAAACCAGACTAAAAATTGAAAGTCAAAGTGAAGTGGTCCTTGCGATACTTTGAGTAATGTAAGAAAAAATTTTTCAGGGTCAAAATGGGGGAAAACCCCCATATCTTCCTTCCTAATTGACTTAGGAGGTTGATTTTTTGATATGCTATACAACATTTAATTTTCTATTCATTAGTTTAAAAAGGGGCAAATAAATTTGGGTCAAAATTAAGTTTTGCACTATTGGGGGGGGGGGTGCTGAGGGTTCAAAA
>FIZR01019397.1:0-15309 GCA_900060175.1 Ferrisia virgata | reverse complement strand
AAAATTTTTTTTTTTTTTTTTTTTTTTTTTTTTTTTTTTTTTTTTTTTTTTGATAAATTTATGAATTATTTTTGTGTATGAAAAGATAACACTGTTTTATATTCTATGGTTCATTAGTACCTTTAAAATTTCATTATTTGTGTGATTACCAAACATATTTTTATTTTTATAAGTAAGTTGTTTGGAGTATTTTTTTTTCTTTTAAATTTATCTGCTATTTTTTTGAAATCAAAACTTACTTAATTTGGAAGCAATTTTTATGGATTAAATTCAAGTTTTGTTTATCAGAAAACAAATCGAAAATTTTTCTGCTGGACCATTGTTTTTGTTGAATAACATTTTGAAATTTTTCACAATTCATCAAATAGCCGAAAGGTATTATTTGAAGCATCTGTTGATTGTTGTATTCGGTGAATCTTTTTATTTTTTTGAAATTAGAGAGTTGGTGCTCCAATCATTTAATTAATATTTTTAATATTGTTTTTGTTAATGATGCCATTGTTGTTATTTTTATTGTTGATTATTTTTTTCATCTTTAAATTTTATTTCAAGTATCGATGAATTGTTTTTTGTGGAGATGCTGTTGAAAAATAGAAATAAATAATTAATTTTATTTATGACGTTACTTTTTTTCAATTTTACTTATATTAAATAGTATTTTTTATTGGTTAATTTAAAAAAAAAATTATAAGATTACTTGATCTTTAAAAGTAATACAATTTGAATTTTTTGCTAAACTGATGAACAGCCTGACTACCAGTTTGAAATTTAAGGAATGACTTGAGCTGTGAGATTTTCAGGTGTGCTCAGGTATCTTGGAAATTTGATTCTTGTAATTTAGCAAAATCGAATCAACTTGATGAAAAGTTGAATCCAATTTTTTTCCAAAATTTTGATGGCTTTTATTTAGGTCAATTTTCGCTTCATTACCTCGCATAAACCTCCTACTAAGCATTTTTTTTTCTTGCAGGAATGAACGTAATTGGGAACCATGAACCGGAATCCAAATTCGACCTCATCTAGAATCGTGATGGATTCGACGATCGGACGTTTATCGAAATTCGATATCACTCCGACAATGTCGACAGCAACGAAGACGACAACCGATTCGATCGTTTATAACGTAACCGTAAACGATTACGAAACCGATACAGATTTGACTACTTCGATTAAAGATTTAATTATCAAATTAAGTAGCAGTAGTGGTAGCGTTCCTAGTACTACAGTTCCTAGCAGCCTCGAACACGATGCAGTCCCATCAGTTCTTAACCAATCATCGTTATCGTGTCTAAATCAACATATACCCTCCGTTGATCAGTATCTAGCCGGTGAGTGTAGCGTAATTACGCTTATCTAATGCGAAAAGGGTATCATCCTGCAGTAAAATATACATTTTTAAGAGAAAAATATCTAGATCTAGAGTAATATTATTAACAACACGCGTATTTATGTGCTGTTTTATTTCATGTTGTACGATGCAGCCATTAATTTAGTCGGAATTACCATATTTACACTGGGAGCGTTAGCTGTATTAGTTATATTATACATGTACATTGATACGTTGAAACATGTGATGAAATATGCTCCGCCGCTGGCAAAAGCCCATTCAGCATTTGTACTCAGCGTTTATCCGGTAAGTTATTAACGTATCGTGATTCTGCTTGAAATTTCCTGTATTTTGAGTACCCACACGAATACCTTACAAAGAGTATGAAAATTCGCCAATTTTGGCGGGAAAATGATGAAAAGATGACCTTGAGAATATTTGTTTCGTAGTAATTCCTTGAATAATCAACGTAGAGTAGTTATTTTTCGTTGTGTAGGTTTTGAATGAGATATTCCGTGGTATTTCTGCGATTTGGTTTGAGTTTATGGATTTTCTTGACTGGGGTGGGGGTAGGAGGAGATGAAATTTCAAGTAAAATTTTGTAGTTTCATATTTTTTTACACAATTACGACTCCAGCTCTGGAGTCGAGTATGACATTTTGATACACTCTTACTTCATCTTTGGAACCAAATACAAAGTATTGTATTTTGCCTTTGAAATTTTACAACGTGATAAATTACTTTACTTAAAATTAATACTTTTGCATTTCATTTTTTCAAATTGCTTGCAATGATGGGCAACTGACTTCGTTGAATTTCAACATTGAATCTGGGCTCTTTTTGGAATACAAGTTCTAGCTCTGGTTCATTTTCAATATGGAGCTATTAACAAAATATTGGGTTCAGCTCTGAAGTCCGGCTCCCTTGGTTGTAAATTTCATGCTCCGTCTTCAAAGTCTGGTTCTTTCCATGCAAAATATTGGACTTCAGTTCCAGAGCCAACCTCTTTTAATACAAAACATTAAAATTTGGCTTTGGTACGAAATCCATTGTATTCAAATTGTTGAATTCCTACCCCTAAGCCAGACTTTTCTAATTTTGAATATTAAACTCGGGGTCTGAAGTTTGGCTCCTTCTATTTGATGTTCTATACTCTAGCTCTGAAGCAGAGATCTTTAAATTCTGAATGTTAAGATCTGGCTTTAAAACCAAATTCCTTCAATTCAAAGTATTGAAACCCGCTCCAAATATTGGACCACAGCTCTGAAGCCAAACTCCTCTAATTCTGCCATATTATGAATATCAGGTTCTGTTTCCAAAGTCTAAAGAATTTCTTTCAATTCTATTCACTGGGCTCTCTCCAATCCTAACATTATGCTATAACTCCAAAACTAGGCTCCTGCTATTCAAAACATTGAGCTTCAGCTCCAGAGCTAGGCTCCCATAATTGCGAATAGTGGGCTACAGCTCCGAAGTTGAGTTCATTCTATTGAAAAATGTTGTACTACGACTCTGAAAACAAGATCTTTTAATTCTGAACATCGAGATTCGGCTTTAGATATAAAATTCTTCCATTCAAAATGTTGGGCTTCCGCTCCAAAGCCGAGCTTTTCTATTGAAAAATGTTGGACTACGCCAGGCTTTTTTATTGAAAAATGTTGGACTACGGCTCTGCAACCAAGATCTTTTAATTCTGAACATCGAGATTCGGCTTTAGATACAAACTTCCTCTATTCAAAATGTTGGGCTTCCGCTCCAAACGCTGGCTTCTTTTATTGTGAATATTGGGCTGCGGCTCTTAAGCCAAGCTCTTTTAATTTTGAACGTAAAGATTTAACTTTCAGGCACCAGTTATAATTAATTCAAAGCTCCAGCTTCAAAGTTCTGCTATTTTCATTTCGAATGTTGTATTCCACTTACCCAGAGAGTTTCCTTCAATTTTAAACATCTGAGTCCAAATATTATAGCACACCTCCAAAGCTATGCTCCTATGCTGAGCTCCTGATCCATACTCCTGTAATCGTGAATACTGACCTCCAGTTCTGAAATTGAACTCTTTGCATTTCAAGTGTTGGGCTTCAAATGTCAAACTTTGTGTATAGACCCAAATTCCTACCATTCTAAAAAGTGATCTTTGGTTCCAGAGCCAGGCTGCTATAATTATGAATATCAGATTCTGGCTCAGAAGTCACTCTTCCTATTTCAGGCACTGGGCTTTAAATATTAAGCTTTGCATTCAGACCCAAATTCCTGCCATTTTAAATAGTCGGCTCCGGCTTTAAAACCAGGTTCTTTTATTCAAAATGCAGAGCTCCAAAGCCCGGCTCCTATAGTTGTGAATATTGGGCTTTGGCTCGGAAGTTGAGCTTTTTCCATTTCAGATGGTTAGGCTCTAAATATTGAGCTTTGCATTCAGATCCAAATTCTTCTCATTCTTAAACAGTTGGCTCTGACTCCAAAACCAGACTCCTTCCATTCAAAAGGTTGAGCTCCAGTTCCAGAGCTAGGCTCCTGTAATCGTAAATATTGGGCTCTGGCTCAAAAGTCGGGTTCTTTGCATTTCAGATGTTAGGTTCTAAATATTATTCTTTGCGTTCAGACCCAAATTCCTGCCATTTTAAATAGTCGGCTCTGGCTCCAAAACCAGGTTCTTTCATTCAAAATGCAGAGCTCCAGAGCCCAGCTCCTATAGTTGTAAATATCCGGCTTTGGCTCGGAAGTCGAGCTTTTTCCATTTCAGATGGTTGGGCTCTAAATATTGAGCTTTGCATTCAGATCAAAATTCTTTTCATTCTAAACAGTTGGCTCTGACTCCAAAACCAGACTCATTCCATTCAGAAAGTTGAGCTCCAGTTCCAGAGCTAGGCTCCTGTGATCGTAAATATTGGGCTCTGGCTCAAAAGTTGGGTTCTTTGCATTTCAGATGTTAGGTTCTAAATATTATTCTTTGCATTCAGACCCAAATTCCTCCCATTCTGAAAAGTTGCCTCCGACTCCAAAACCAGGCTCTTTCTAATTTGGAATGTGGAACTGTTTCATTTCAAATGTTGACCTACAATTCCAGAACCAAACTTTTTCAATTCTAAGTATTAGGTTTTAATTCTGGGGCGAAACTTCAGAAAATGCCGAGCACCGGGTGATCCTGGCTTAACGTTTAAGAGCGGCTCCATTGACTTTATTTTATTCTTTATATTAGCTCGGCCCTTCCCTTCCTACTCCCTACCATCCTTCAAACAGCAATCGCCCCTACAACCTCGATAATTATTACTTTTTAAGTGTGGGAGGGGGGTGCAGATCAAACATCAACGGACCACCTAATAGGTAGAAAGTGGTTTTATTTTACATTCTTTATTGAGCTGAAATTTTAAACGGAATGTTATGACGTGTTCAACCCTTCCCCCTCCACCCACCTTCCTCACTCTTCTCCTATTAATATTTCTTGTAGATGCACAGGGTGTCGCAAAATATCTGACATTCTGACAAACGTTGCACTTTCATCATTAGAAAAATTTGTTGATAACATTTAATTGAAACTTATCGCTTCTGAAATTTTACCAACATGTTATTTTCCGATATTAAATCAACCGTAGGGAAGGGTATTCAATATTATGTAGCATCCTATGAATACTGCACCTTATTCTAAATTTAAACAGCGAGAAAAATGAACTTGAGGAATTTAATAAATTATAGCTATTAAGACAATTTTTGAAAATTAAGAAAAAAATTCAGTACCAATACTTCTCGTGTAATGGATTTCTATAAAATTCTAGCTTTTTCTGTAACTTTTGAAAATTATTGTAAATCATCTAGACATCTCGTGTACTGCTCATCTGTGATCATAATCTCTGTCGAATAACATTACACAGATATCAGACAAATCATTTTTTCAAATGAGACTGAATCTCGAACCCGTAACAAAAACCGTTCCAATGTTCGAGCGTAAATATTGAATTAATTACTTCAACGGCGCCGTTAGATACCTCTTTGCTCAATTATTTATCCGCGTCGTCTACTTACTCGCCAAGTACCTTGCTAAATCTCCTCTCCCCCCGTTTGACGTAATAGTCAAACCCACTGCACTGGTTAATTCGTGAGCGTGAAATAGAAATGTAAAATTATGAAGAATTTGTAAATAATCATTTTACTAGCTGACTATGCCATATTGCATGGTGTTCAAACAAAATATAAGATACTATAAATTACAACGTAGAAAAGCTAAGAGTAGTGTGTACTGTGTAACGATGCGATTCGATTTCCGTACCATGACTTTCGAAAAATTAATATAAGAGTCTATTATAGGAAGATACGAAGTTGGTACTTGGGTTTTATTTTTGGACATGTTCGTACGTTCAAATTGACTCTTTGATATTGAAACCTTAACGAAGTTCAATTGATTACAAAGAGTATTGCAGATTTTAATCAATTTCAAATCACGAATCTTACACTCGAGATGAATACAAATGCATCGTTTTATATGCCAACTGAATAATTGGGTAATTGAGCGGCTCGTTATCGAAAATACATACAAAACAGATTGCAAATTTATTCGCTCGCGCTGTAACGCTTTTTATTCAGACTCGATTCGAGTTAACGTGATAGATTTGTTAGATTATTTTAGATACCTGTTAAATAAATACTCACGATGATGCTGATAATATCGAAATGATTTTTCTGTTCCGCAGGTTGTAGCTATAGCAACGTATTGCGCTATTGTTGTACCCAGAGCTCATCTTTTAGCTGAGGCCATGACTCAAGGTATGTTTATGGCCTGCCTTTATCAGTTGTTCTGTTTATTCGTCGCTTACTGCGGAGGAGAAGCTGAACTCATCAAAAGAGTCAAGCCCGATTCGCTGGTACTCAAAGTACCTCCTTGTTGTTGTTGGCCATGCTGCTTTTGTTTGCCTCTGTTACCAGTGAACAAGTACGATATAGCTTTGTTGATGGATTTGTTGAGCTTGTCGTGTGTAAAGTAGTGATCTTGCTCTTATGTATAAATGCTTCGTTTGCTTTACAGAACAAATATGAAAAGACTGAGATTATTAGTGTTACAATTACCAGTTGTGCAAGGATTAGTGTACATGGTGTTATTAGTGATGTGGGCCGAAGAAGAGGTAAGTTGATGGTATACATTGGTGTAATATTTTGTTTTATGAATTATTCATTCGATGAGGCTAATGAAGAAACGTACATTTCTATTTTATTAGTTATTTTTCGTTTTTATGCATTTCCTTGTATGAGGTTCCCTTGTACTCGACGTTGTTTTAAAATTAGAACTCTCAAGTGGGTTGAAAAAAAAAATTGCTACTGGTTTAATTTTAAATTGATGTGCAGTCACAGTGTAGCTAATTAAAAAAATTCTAGGTCAATGCTAATTTTATTGACCAGTGTGATGCGTTAAAATATGCCTGTTTATATTTATTTGGTAGAAGAAGTGAAATAGAGAATGGACGGTTGATTCGATCAGTAATAAATTATTATAAATTTGATGAATGCGTCTCCATTTCACTCTGTACTTCAATTTTTAGCTTAAATTTTATTTGTGATATCAAAAAAAAAAAAAAAAAAACAGACTTTTAGGATCTGTCGAGGCATTGGTTCCTTTCAAAGGCCTTAAGATTAGGCTCCAAAAGACTGCGGAGCCCTTGAAATTTATTAGAAAAAAATTGAAAATCGATTACTTTTTTGAAAATTGGTCGTTTTCATACCTCCTTAATAACTTGAAACTGGCACTATAGAACAAAGTTCTCAGAAAGTTGAATATCCTGAGGCTGAACTGCTTCCAGAACATTGACTTCAACTCCAT
The DNA here is from genome assembly GCA_900060175.1 of Ferrisia virgata. NCBI lineage: Eukaryota > Metazoa > Arthropoda > Insecta > Hemiptera > Pseudococcidae > Ferrisia > Ferrisia virgata. The sequence continues at coordinate 8,179 of FIZR01019397.1, read as the reverse complement.
TCAGTTTCAATATTGAACTCTGGTTTTTGAGTCAGGCTTCTCGAATTTTGAATATCAGGTTTCAGCTCCTGAGTCAGGCTCATTGATATTCAAAATGCCGGACTCCAACTCACAAAGTAAACTCCAGGCTCTAGCTCCAAAGTCGATTTCCTTCCTGTTTAAAATGTTGGCTTTTATAACTGGGAAGCCAGGCTCTCCTCAGTACAAATATGTGGCTTTAGCCCCAAAGTCGGTCTTCTTCCTGTTCAAAATATTGGGCTATATAACTCTGAAGCCAAGCTCCTCTGAGTGTAAATATCAGGCTCTGGCTCTGAAGTTGAGTTCTTTCCTATTCAGAATATTGGGTTTCAACTATTGAGCCAGGCTTCTCCAATTGTGAACATCGAGCACTGGCTTTGAAGTGAGGCTCTTTCCATTTAAAGTATTGGGCTTCAGCTCCAGAGCCAAACTCTTTTTGTACCTAATATCCAATTCTGGCTCCAAAACAAGCTCCTTACATTTAATAAGTTTGGGCTCCACATCTGGAGCCTCAAATCTTGGATTTAATCTCTTCCAATTCTAAATATACGGCTCCTGTTTCGCAACCAAGCCTCTTTCATTCCAAATATTAGACTTTGCCAAGCTTTGGCTCCAAGGTCAAGCTCCTTTCTATTCAAAATATTCGGCTTCAACTCCTAAGCCAAGCTCTTTTTATTCCGAATATGGTCCTCTGGTTCCAAAACAAGCTCCTTCCTGTTGAAATGTTGGGCTCCAATTTCGCAACTAGACTTCTTTCATTCCAAATATAGAGCTCCAGCTCTAGAACCAAGTTTGTTTTACTTAGAATGTTGGACTCTGGTTTTGGAGCCAGGCCATTCAATCATGAATATCGAATTTATTCCACTCAAAGTGATACCCTCCAATTCCGAAGCTAGGCCCAAACCCAGGAGTCCAGCTTTTTTTATTTAAAATGCCGGACTGCAGCTCTGGATCCAGGCTGTGGCTTCAAAGTCAGGAAACTCTCAGTTGAAATGTTGGGCTCTAGCTTCAGAGCCTGGCTTTTCATTTTAAAGTGTTGAGCCCCATTCAAAGTCGTCTAATTCCGAATATTGTACTATGGCTTCGTAGCCATATGCCAAACTCATTCCATTTTAAATATTGGACCGTACCTCTGGACCGCAGGCTTTTTCAATTATGAATGTAGAGCTTTTTCCATTTCAAATATTGATCTCTGGCTTAGTAACCAAGTTCATCCTGTTCTAAATATTGTGTTCAACTATCAGAGCTGGATTTCTCAAATTTTCAATTGCAAATTCCTATTTAAAACTAGGTTCCTTTTACTCCAAATAATTATTAAGCTCCGGCGCTAGAACTAGTAATCAGGTTCTTTAAATCCTGAATTTTTGAGCTCCCTGTAGAGAGTTTCAGAGCCCTACAAAATTCATGCTGGACATGTTAGACAATTATCCCCTCCAGGGAGGGGGGGGGGGTCTTCTTCAAGTAAAAAATAATTTAATCGACACAATACCAACTAAAAGCATTCAAAGTACCCCAGTCCCTGAGATTGACATCGGATGGGATAAATTCAAGTATGAGTGGGGATGACTTTAAGATCATGCTTACTTGTGGTGGGGAGGGACGCAGATGGGTACAATCGCAGGGAATTGACCAATGTATAATCGTGTTGTGTTCCTTTCTAAAGCTTGAATACTTGGTTTTTTATCTCTTCCTTCCTCTCTTCCCCGAGCCATCACCCAATTGAACTGGTGGATTAAAATTAGACCTTCAGATGTAGTTGTTGTTGTTGTTTATGTGCCTTTTCCACTCTAAGAATGGACACTGAAACACCAAGATGTAAATCAGTGGGTACAGCGGTAAGGAGATTATTAAAAATTTTTTGTACAGAGTTACTCAAGACTTCTCCGCCAGGAGCGCTGTTCAGTGATTCTTGTTCTACCGGTGCACAATTCTGACTGGTCAAGATCTCAGACATACTCTTTCAGATTTCTATCCGGAGAAAGAATAACTTCTGAACAATGACCGTTGAGCCAGAATTAGTGAACAGCGCCTCTACAGGGAAATACGAGCAACACTAAACCGTTATCCCTTTTCCACAGAAACTGGAGATTTCCATCTTGGTGTTTCAGTGTCTATAGCCAAGAATGATATTAATAATAAATTAATAAAATGTTCAAAATATATAATCGCCTAGAAAAATATAAAAATTCATTCGCCGTTAGAACCGGTTTAGTAAATTTTGCTACATTGATTGAAAAAATTAGTTTAGTATATTTTTCATCCCAGCTCAGAATTGAAAAAAAAGTTGAAAAATGAAAAATTTCGAAATTAACAAATATCATTTAAGTCAATATATTATTCCAACTCACTCACGATTATAATTCTTTCACTTCTCGCAGAGTCTGTACCAGGTGAACTACGTGTACATGCAACCAGTGATAATATTCTCGATATTATGCGGAATATGGGGTATCATAATGACAATGACCATGCTGGCTGAAGTGCTAAAGGATCACAACATTAGAGGAAAATTCTTCGTCCTGCAATTCGTGCTGTTGTTGGCTAAATTACAAGGCTTGCTGGCCAGATTCGCAGTCACTAGCGAACTATTACCATGCAATAAACGTTTAACTCCAACAGTATATGCTAATTGTAAGTAATACCTTCGATGTTGGTGGTACGAATCAAAATCTTCTATTCAAATATGTAATCGACTAATTTTTTTTTTATTTTTTATTTTGTTTCTGAATAGTAATTTACAACACATCGATGCTGTGGGAAATGATGGTATTGGGTTATATAGCTCGTAAACTATATAAACAACCAGTCAGCGACTTGTCCAACGGTAAAGGTCAAGTGACCCACATCTGTCCTGTTATCCCTTGCCCCTGTAATTGTGTGGAAAAGAATAACAATTCGCACGTTAATCCAGTTATGATGATGAAGTATTAAATCTCCAAATATTCGTGTGTGGTTATATTTTCAACAACTTTCTTATTACAAAAATATATTATACTTGGTAAAAGATCTCGCGAGAAGTTGAAAGATTACCGTAATTAATTTTGTGATAAGATTGAAAATCTCAGGCCGTGTACGAGGCATTTTTTTTTCTTTTGTATTTTATATTTTTATTATTTAGACGTATTTATTGTTTTTAATATCTCGCTTCGACGCGAACGAATATTGTTCTTTTGTTACCTGAGGTGAAAATAAATCAATAAATTATACGCAAATTGTTTTTCAAGTAGGTAAAAATACTTGCTTCAAGATCTTCCTCAGCCTTATTTAAAAAATCGGTTATTTGGAAACAAAAAATCCCGATAGAAAACGTTTATTTTTCATACAAAACATTGCTCTTTAGAAGCAAACCAACTTGACCAGTCTTTTTCAACCGTTTGATTCAAAAACATACGTTAGGTTACGTTGAAAACCAAACAACCTGTTGCGAGTACGAATTCGATCTTTCGAATATAAATGAACGGATTAAACGGATTACTAAGTAATACAGATATTTATTTAAAATATAAAAATAACGTAAGTGTAAAAAATTATCCCTTAGATATCTTCTTCAGAATCCGACTCTTCTTCGAGTGTGGCTTTAGCGCTTTTCTCCGCTTCTTCTTGTATTTTTTGTGGTACCTTGACGTGTAAGCCATCCGTATGTTTACCAACCCAGCTAAGCTCTAATTCGAAAAATTTATCCTTTAGTTCATCGTGCACTAAATATATTCTGTGAAATGAAAAATTACAGGAATTAGTATCGAAAAAGTAACTAGCAGAGAAAATACTTTTGTTCAAACATTCGCATACATTCGAGCTGCCTCTTTGACGAGTTCTTCGCACGTCATATCAGCTAATTTTAATTTTTCGATTTCGGTTTTAGCAGCTTGTTTAGCTTTACCAATAGCACAGCCAAAATATCCCTAAACAGTAGAGAAATGTACGATTATGAATCAAAGATAATCATTAAAAAAAATATATATATTAAAAATCAACTCACATATGAAACACCGGACGGATCAATCATATACATTTGAGGTCCATCATCGGGATCATAAGCTCCTAAAATTAGACTACTACCGAAAGGACGAACGGCACTGTACAACGTGTAAGCGTGTACGTACATACTAACTCTATCATTAAGATATTTCAAAGGAATTGGGTTTCCATATTGCGATCTATAACTAGCAGCTTCCGATCTAGCAGTTTCGGCAAGTTGACGAGCATCAGCAATTAGACCAGCCACAGCCTGTAGTATCAAATCAGATGATGAAATTTACCGAAATTTGTAAGTAAATTCGACAAAATAGATCAATTTACCATGCCAACATGTCTATCAACGGTAAATAATCGTTTGTTAGTCCCTGGCTCGTAGAGTTTCGATGTTACTAGCTTTTCAACAGCAAATACTACGCCATCTTTGCCTCGTAATGCGATCGCTGTCCTGTAAAGGAGGATAAAAGCAGAATAAATGGAAAAACTAATCTAAAAAGAAAGATCAGGATATACAATACATACCCACTGTTCTCCACAGCTTTTTTGGCATATTCTACTTGAAATACTCGACCGTCCGGTGAGAATTGAGAAGCGGAGAGATCGTACTACAGACATTGAAAACGATTAGTTAATTTTCCTCAAACAATCAAGGTGTGATAATACATAAAAACGAAAATTGTAAGAACAAAACACGAAATGGTGTAGGCAGAGAAATATTCTGTACTTACTCCAGTTCCAATCGAGCTCATTTTCTTTATAAAGAATTAACAGCGATGATGAGTGAAACTAACAAGGGATGAAATGAACCTTTACAATACAATTATTTTGAAAATTTTATTAAATTTTCATCTTCTTTAACATGACTTCACAAATTTTTAAATTGTAAACACGAAAGCCGAAAAATAATTATTATCATCACGAGGCATTCGTTACAAAAATACCCATTTTTTTGCCCAGTAGAATTGAAAATTAGTTTCAATAATATTTTGTAGAGTGCGTCATCAACTTTTGATTTTCAGTGCTGCGCTCTATAAAACAATTTGGAACTAATATAAGTAAAAAAAAATACCACAGATGAAGAATAGGTTATTACTTTGGAAGTCTTGATAGAGAAGACGACTGTGTGAAATGTGTTGACGAGTAGTTCTTGTTCCACGGAAAATTACAATTTTTTGTAAAATTTGAATTAAATTCCGTATAATTTAGTGAAAATGGTGAGTATTTTAATGTACTTCGATGTCATATATAATACTTTATTTCTTAGAGCATTCGTTTAGCTGTACTTCGTTCAGTTTCGTGTTTCCAACTTCTCGACAGCATAACATGTGACTACTACTCCATCGAAAAGGTACATCGTTCAATTAATTCAAACCATCTTTTCGTATTGTAGACTTGCAAACGACGAAATGGCGGCCGTTCCAAACACGGTAGAGGTCACGTCAACCCGGTTAGATGTACAAATTGTGCTCGTTGCGTGCCTAAGGATAAAGCGATCAAGAAATTCGTAATCCGTAATATCGTAGAAGCCGCGGCTGTTAGAGATATCACCGATGCCAGCGTATACGATTGTGAGTTGATATAATTATGTTCAAATTCATTGTATCGATCCCGATTAAATGTTGTGAATAACTTACGTTTGTTTTTCACAGCTTACACTTTACCTAAATTGTACGCCAAGCTTCATTATTGTGTCTCGTGCGCTATTCACTCAAAAGTAGTACGTAATCGTTCGAAGAAAGATCGCAGAATTCGTACACCACCGATGAGGAACTTCCCACGTAACGTAAGTAAAACGATGTTCCTGGTTTTTCTTTTACCATAATTTAAAACAGAAACTAATGAAATATTTTGATTTTAGGATGCTGTGCGTCAAGGAGGACAACAAGCGAGAAAATAAAATGATGAACTGTTGATTTTTATACTAAGTTTGAATTATATGAAGTGGGATTTTATGTGTTTTATTTTTCAGTTAGATCTTTGTTGCGAAACACCTTCGAGTAAAAAGCTGATTTGTATTTGTGGTTTCGATGATTCTTTGAATTTTCTTACATAACTAAATTCTTCATAACTTTGCCTGAATGTGCATCATAAAACGAATATGAAAAATAATGTGTCTAGTTATCAGCTGAACAATTTTGACAAGAAACCACTATGCAGATTGATTGGAAATGTGTGTGTAGCTGTAAATTTGAATCCGTACAATTTCAGTTCATCATTGTTTTCAGTTTTATAGAGAAGTGAAATAAGTATCAAAGTTGATACTACTCAACTGAATTGTATTAAAATGTCACTCGATCTGTTGATTTTGATCAACAGCAAGTGAGTAGTTTTTTTTATCAATTCAAAATCGTTCAAATCCTAACAAATGATAACTGAAACACCGAACACCTGTTCACATGCAACTTTCCACTATGAAAGTTTGATTTCCTATTGCAGATCGTAAGTATAAACTGAAAAACTAAAGAAACTTTGGAACTAGAGCAAATATTCGCTAAAACTAAATTGAATTTAAAGTTTTCAAATTTTATCAACTTCAAGAAACTGCGAACACCATCGAAATTCGATTTTCTTTAAGAATTATAACTAAATACTCGTATCGAAGTAAAAATTCATGATAAACGACCATAAATTTCTATAAATTAATGTTGAGCGTACGAATATAATAACCTTAAGTAGACAACAATGTCAAAAATGGTATATGACTGCTAGGGTAATTTAGAAATTACATATAACTTTAATTGTGATAAGTAAATTTCTATGACATTTGGAAAACATATTGACTAGGGCAAAAAAAAATTTATATGCAGTTTTCGGTATTGGTTATCAAATTTTACGTGGTTCATAAAAGAAAAAGAAACACTGTATTTCTCACTTTCGTCAAGAATTCGAATTTATTTTCAACGGATTTGGCTGAAATTCCAGTTATCGGGGGTTTTGAGGTCGCTGAACAAGAATATGCTAAAAAATTCTAATAAAAAGAGCTCAGTTTGCCACCAAAACGCCATTTTAGTCATTTTAAAAACAACGTGTAAAATGAATTGCATACCACTTACAGATTGAAGGCGCAAAATTTATTATTACGAAATACGGCACATTTTTTCAAAAAAAATTGAATTTTAACGCTTTTAATATCGATTCTCACTAATTTGGACCCGCTGATTCCAAATTTGGTATCGTTTTTGAGTTTTGACGCATTATTTTTGAGAAAATCATATTTTCATATTTTTTGAAACGTAATGTTGCTCGTATTTCGAGAACGAAGCTCGAGCGTCAAAAATCAACATGATATTCGTGATCAGCGACCTCGAATTAGTCGAAAACCACTCTTATCTCGATTTTTCAAAAATCGTCAAAAACCATGAACTCCCCTTGGGTGTTTTTTTGAGAAAAAAATTTTTTGTCCGATATCGACGTGTAAGGTGTCTAAGTGGGGGTATTCGGACCTGGGGAATCCATATCCGCGATTAGTTTTCTCGTAGCTCGCGTAGTTTTTGAGGTAATACCTTTTTTATGCCCAAATTCAGTTCCCAGAAAAGTACAATAGCGCAGAAACTATGCATTGGATCGAGAAAACGATGGGATTTTTGGATTCGCGAGATCTGAATACCTCTCCCTAGACACCTCAAACGCCAAAATTCGATGATTTTTTTGCCCTCAATTTTGACCTTTTTGATGCCAATTTTGAGTATTATTTTTTAATCAACCGATTCAGCTGAAATTTTGGTTAGGGGAGATTTCTAGGTCGCTGAACAAGAATATGCAAAAAAATTCCAATAAAAAATGCTTAGTTTTCAAGAAAAATGATCTTTTTGGAATTTTAAAAACATCGTGTAAAATAAGTTGCATACCCGCTGTTAGATTGAAGGCGCATGATTTATTATTACGAAATACGGCACACTTTTTCAAGAGTTATCGAGTTTGGACGCTTTAAATGCCAATTATTGCTAATTCGGACCCGCTGATTCCGAATTTGGTATCGGTTTTGAGTTTTGACGCATTATTGATCCGATTCATAGTTTCTGCGCTATTGTACTTTTCTGGGAACTGAATTTGAGCATAAAAAAGGTATTACCTCAAAAACTACGCGAGCTACGAGAAAACTAATCGCGGATGTGGATTCCCCAGGTCCGAATACCCCCACTTAGACACCTTACACGTCGATATCGGACAAAAAATTTTTTTCTCA
>FIZR01019387.1:0-57097 GCA_900060175.1 Ferrisia virgata | reverse complement strand
AAATATATTCTATTTGCGATTCTGAACAACTTTGATTCTATCGAGTACGGTCGTACGTTAGCTAATTTTGATGTAAAATACAAATAATCGATTTTTGACGTGTTTTTGACGGACAATTTGTGAAATAGGGGGCGGGGGGAGTGGTATGAGCGAAATTTTGCACATAACTCAAAATATTCCTGATACTTGAAGCTACAAATTTTATTTGAAAAATTTTTCGATACAGTTCATACGTGAAGAGATAGGGGCGTTTCTCCGAAAGGGGAGAGGGTCCTCGGGGGAGGGGGGTCGAAAAAATAAGCACCCAAGCTTAATTTGTTCTTTGGACGTCTAAAAATAGGAATCGATCATAAAATTGCTTTTAACATTCAGATCGCACGAAGGCTCATTTTTAGCCATTTGCTTCTATATTACAGAGCAGGTGAAGAAGGGAAGGGTGTTAGAAGAGGTAACAAATGCATTTCAGAATTCTAGAAATAGTGCAGTCACTTTTAGCTCAAAAATAATCCCAAAACCCCGATCAAAATTCATGGAAAGCGGATTTTTACTTCATTGAATTTTTTGCACAGAAAGTCGTGGGGAGGAGCTGGGACTTTAAAAAAATATAATGTTTGATCAGTCTTCAATTGACACGAATAATTCTTAAGAATCTGATTAATTCACACCTAGTAGCATTTCTCTTGCAAAGTATTTCTCTGTATTATTTGAATTAAGAAAAATGTTGGACCGTCCTTAATTCTCAAAGTGGATGGAAGGGTGGGGGGAGTGTGGAGCTACTCTTCAAAAACTTGTAACTATCTCGGAGTGGCAAGTTCGTTATACTGACGATTTCGAAATATTTAATACAAAGTTTTTGTAGTCGCGGAATTCGATTTTGACAACCATTTGAGCGTTGATTCCAAATTTAGCTTTTAAAGGGGAGGTTCAAAATCCAAAAATTGCCGAATTTGGACGATTTTGTCGATTTATAATGTCTAAAATCTGCTGTTTCGGTTTAATTGGACTTTTTAGCTTTTGGACCCAAATTGAATCCCGAAATGGGGGGTGTTGAAAATTCAAAATTTTGCAACATGCAAATAAATGCGTATCGGATTCGGTACAAAGGCTTTCCAATAACCTGTTTTGGGCTCTTGAAACTATCAAGGTCTGAGACAATTTTGGAACTTTTGAGGTGTTTAACGAATTACTACTTTTATTACACTATTTCTCGAAAATTTCTCACCGTCATTTAAAAACTGAAAATACTGACCTAGCCTAACCCAACGCCCTTCCTCTCATAATACAAATAAAACTTTTTTTCTGAAATTATTTCGAATATGCGCGTTTTCTCAGTAATTGTGAACGAGTTTCATGCAATGTGCTTTTGCGGCGAATCGAGTAGGCAATTCTATTAACTTGCGTGCTACTCGCTGTGTGTAGTGATCATCATGTTGGCGAAAATTTTTGATTTTATGTAGATTAAAAATTCAATGAACGAAGAATCGTCGAGGAGTATTTTTTCAATTTTTCATTACTTTTACATTACTTTTGACTACTTTCACAACCTGTTAGATATCATAATTTTGATTCAAGGCTGGAATAAAATTTTTCAAGTAGAGTTTTTGAGCAAAGACGTCGTTAATAGGTGATTTGAAAGATCTCGCCCTCCTTTAAAATTCTCCTATTTACGCACAAAAACAATATTTTTATTTCAGTTTCAAAACCAAAACTATCAAAAACATTAATTTTTCTACACGAAATTTTAAGCAATGCTATTTTCTGATACTTTCAAAAACTTTTTTTTTTAATTTCGTCCTTGCTTCGCTCGGGCATGCATTTATAATCTCCTGCCTCCTTCATCATTCAAAGAAAATTTGGATTCATTGTATTTTTAAAAAATTTCCAGAAAAGTCAAGTTAAACTCATGGTCTCTTTCGTGGCCCACCAATTTTCAATCCTTACTATGCCTTTGGGTTTGAGACACTCTCATACATCCAGTACTTCCAATTTTGAAAACAAACAGGTCAAGCAAGTAACACTTTTCGGTTGCTTTAATGAGTTATGAAAAAATCCTTGATCATCAAAAAATATTTTCTATGGTAAAATTATTATAACATATCATTCTTTCAATGTTGGCAACATTGCCTTATGAAAACTACCCCTGTATTGACCTAAAAAAAAATATGCTACGTATTTAGGTACTTGGAATACTACACGATAGACACATCCAGGACCTATACTAAATCTAAATATCGAATTTCAACTTCTTAGCTCAAATTGGAGGGAAGTTATACCAGGAACAAACTCAAAAAATAAGAAAAATGTACCAGAAAAGTACATTTTTGGGACAAACTAAGTTTAAAATTCCTAGCTCAATTTGGAGGAGAAATAGGGAAAGAACAGCCTCTTTTCAAGGTCAAAAAGGGGGGAATTCCCTTATATCTCGCCTCCTAATTGACCTAAGAGGCTGGTTTTTGGATATGTTATACAACATTAGATTGTCTACCAATTGATTTGAAAAGAACATTTTTTTTGAGATTTTAGCCTCTCAGCATCCCATCTCCCAAATTTGGACATAACTGAATTTTGACCCGAAGTCAATCCCACTTCAGGATATAAAATTCTTCGCCAATCTAAGCCTATTTCTCAAATTTGATTGATTTTGGTCGGTATCGAGCTGTGCAAATGATTTCCAGTTTTGGGAAAAAAATAAATATTTGACATGGCTGAAAATAGTAGTAATGGTCTTCTAGGACCCCGAATCAAATTTTATTGGCATACCCCTCTTATCAACGGTAAGTTGATAGACCGTAACAACCTGTCTTCATTGACCATATGACATAGAAAATCAAGCTAAAAGAACTGCATAATTAAGTATATTTTTATGAATTAACCATGTTTTAAAACAAAGTCAATAGCCCGATTTTCTAAGTCATATTATCAATGAAAACCAGTGCTATTAGTCTACCAACCAACGGCAGCTGGAACCGGGGGGGGGGGGGGTGATACCAACAAAATCCGTTTAGTGGTCCTTGAAGACCGTTAAGACAAATTTTGGCCATGTAAGATATTTATTTTTTTGTTTTTCCCCCCTCAAAAATTAAAATATTTACTCTGCTTGAAACTGACCAAAATCGCTCCAATTCGGTCAATCGGCTCAGTTTGGCGGCAGATTAGATACATATGAGTGGGGATGTCCTTGGACTAAAATTCGGTTTTGCTCCATTTTGGTGGAGGGGGTGCTGAGGGGCCAAAGACACAAAATTGTTCCATTTCGCGTCAATCGATAGAGAATGCAAAATTGTAAAATAAATCCAGAAATCAACCTCCTCGGTCAATTAGGAGGGGAGATATGATGGTTTCTCTTCTTTTCGACCTTGAAAAAGGGCAGCTTCTCCCTTATCTCCCCACCAAAACAAGCTAGGAAGTTGAATTTAGGTATATACATTCAGTAGTGGTCTTAGATATGCCTTTTAGGGTACTGACTTTTCAGCTACATTGCACCCCATCACAACCCCAGAAATGTGATTTTTTGGTCAGGTTTTCTTTTTCTTATTTTTTGAGCTTGTTTCTCCCATAACTTCCCTCCAAATGGAGCTAGGAAGTTGAAATTAGGTATATACATTTAATAGAAGCCCTAGATGTATTTTTTGGGGAGGGTAGGGTTAACTTTCAGTCACATTTCAGCCCTCACAGCTCCAAATATGTTGTATTTTGGTAGTTTTTTTCTTATTTTTTGAATTTGTTCCTCGCATTACTCCCCTCCAAACTAAGCTAAGAACTAGAAATTGAGAATGTACATTCGGTAGGTACCATAGATGTGTCTTTTGTGGGTCTCTACTGTTCAGCCCCATTGCCCTTCGTTACAGTCCTGAATTTGTGGGGATTTGGTCGTTTTTTTTCAAACTTCTAATGTTTGTTCCTCGCATAAATCACCTTCAAATTGGGCCATGACGATGAAATTAGGTATGTACAGTCTGTAAGTACCCTAGATGCATCTTTTGGGAGTTTTGACTTTTTAGCCCCATTGAACCTTTCCCATCATCAATATTGGTTAGGGAAAAAACCATCCCAAAGCGATGTTTTTTTTTCAATTCTCATGATTGTAATATATCACGAACATCAGGCTGATTTTTCTCCATTACCAAGAGCCACAAATCTTCCATATTATTTGTAATTCAAAAGTTGTTTTGAAATATTTGTACGTACACAATTTGAATAAAAATAACAAATGATCTTACTTTGTATCGGCGATGGTAAAATAACCGAAATCAGGCATACAATCGTACCGTACAGACCCACTTTATGGGAAATTAAGACCGATATTATCAGAACGGAAATTATCGAGGAATACAGCGAATTGCAGAATGAAATTATATGGTCGAATTTTGCCAAATCGTTGGACATCAGATTGATAATAAGACCAGTGGATGCATCTCTTTCGGCATTATTGCCCAATTGCAAACACTACACAATAAATATATATGCACATAAAGCACCTCTTATTTAAACTACAGTATAACTGTGGTTAATCTACGCTAATACATACATGTACATACTTTTCTATATATGACCGCTGAAAGGGCTATTTTAATCTTACATCCCAAATGAGTGGCTTTCGACGTAAAATGATTTGTCAGTAATTGATTAAGAGCATAAGATAAGATTAGTGTTATTCCAATAACTTCCAGTCGTTCAAAGAAAGCAGGATCGGTTTTAGTCTCTCTCAAATAGATAAGAAAATATCCGAGGAAAACTTGACGTGAAATTCTGTTTAAAAAATGTTTTAAACAAACTAAATAATACGAATATTGGATTCATATTTACGAAAATGCACTTATGTATACTTTTACCATTGTAACACAAGTCACATTTTCTTTTCAATTTTTCAAATACTTACGAGACAAAAAATTCGTTAAAAGAATGCAACAACGCTATTTGGAATAATTCTTTTCGAAATATTCGAAATATTGTTTTCATAAGACTGGGATTCCTTTTTCCCATTTTGCTATTCTCCAATTCTTTAAACCATGCTCTGAAACGACAAGGTAAGTTTACAATAGGTAGTTATTGGTAAGATGCAAAACGATATCGTAATAATTTTAATTATATTCGCATCAGCTTGATTTAACAACGCTGATTAACCCATTGCGTAAAATATTACTTTTCCAATTTATTGCCAAGTTTCTCCGAAGAATCTTCCGGCAAGGTTGAAGGTATATCTTCCATTTCATATACCTTTTTATGTCCATTTCTAGTCACCAAAAATGTCCACCTGCATTTAAACAATATACGTAGGTAATAATAATATGTAACTAATGCTGATACGAATGAAGAAAATAATTTTTTTTTATCAAAATACATATGGCCTTGCACAAATGTATGAATTTCAACAATTATCAGGTCAAATAGATAGGTAGTTAGCTAGGTACCCATTGATACAAGGAAACCTTGTTAAATTATCTGGGTGAAAGTGGAAGCACCAATGCATTTTTTTCTATACAAGAATATGATTTTGTACTTCTTTATTTTTGAAAAGTGAAAGTCAACACGTAACAGATACATTGATAATTTTTCTAATTTCCATAACGTCTTCAGCAACGAAATGCTGAAAGAAATTTTAATTTTGTCTTTGTTTTCTCGTGCGAATTTGTTAGCTACGGAAACATATAAGACGAAAAAGAAAACGCGATAAAAAAAACACAAACTTACCAAAAAAAAATTTTCGACAAAGCACCAGCGTTCTGCTTCGGATTGATTGGTCTTTCTACTTCATTCAATAACTGCATATTGATAGATCTGATCATAGTAAGTTGAATATTACGAAGAAGTAAAAATCAAAAATAAAATAAAGCAGAGCTTGTCATTATTGTAATTTACTATTCTCTACTTCACTAAGGGACCGAATAAAATGAGCGAAATTATAACGTTTACAAAATTTTACGTCAATGATTCATTACAGGTGTTACCTTAACTGATATCGTTTCGAGATAAGATTAAAATGCTTCCTTTTATTCCGTTTTTCTTTCACAATGCAGAATCATCTGTACAATACATACGCTAATCAGGAATCTGAGCATAAAAAGTAGATAATCGTAAATTTTTAATAAATCAAGTAGACGTTAGATCTACTGCAAGCTACTTTTTTCTACAAAGAAATAGTAACGCAGAATGAAAATTCAAACAGAAGGTACTTATTCGGAGAACACAAATCTTACCCACTAGATTCAGTGTCAAGGTTACGTTATCAATTTAAACCTGAACGTGATAAGAAAAAAATTTACGTTTCTATGAAACATGCATCAACTTATTCGTTCGTAAAGAAGTAAGTACTCAAGTCTTAAGTATGCACAGACAGACAGAGATACCACGCATGCGAACACTGAATGTGTTTCACTTTCATTTTCCTACAATCAGTCATTATATTTTTTTCTTCTTTCCACAGCAGATAGTTCGGTTGTAACAAGGTGTTGAAGTTTGTAAATTATGGCAAGTGGATAGCGGTTATCTTTTCATATTTTCAAGTTTCGATACTGATCAATCTACTAATGCCGAACGAAAAAATAATAATACGTAAAACAATTTTGTCAAACACGTGTTAAAATGTAATCAATTTAGTTTCGAGCTATCTGCCCGTTTACGTGCGAGTAATGAGAGAATAAAACACATAACACATACCTCTGTCGCTTGGTAAGCTGCTGTTACAATATTTGAAAATTAATTTAACATGACAACACCATTTGAATCACAAAATAATCAATAAACGTATCCGTATCCGTGCTTCTAAGAGATCTCCTGACAAGCAGTAACTGTCTTACGATGGCCAAATTCAAGTAATATAATGTATGCATATACTTGGTACAGTTGAAGAACAAAACTGATAATCAATGAACAAACAAACCGGTTCAATTTATTAAAACCAATAGAACGGCAAAATCGAATGTAGGTTATAAATAACTCACCACACCGACACCGACACCACCATCCACGATCCATCGCCATAATTATGTTATCAAAATCGGCAACAGCATATTCTAGTCGATGCGTTAACATTATAATTTATTATGGTATGTGAATAAACACAAATAGTGTGTCGTTTAATATTATCTGTCCTATGAACAATACAAGTATAAAAGGAATATCATCAATCAAGTAAGAACTGTGAGGCATTGTACTTAGATTACTTACTCGCCAGCCATCAGCAGAATTACAGCATTTCGTGATACTCGTTAGAGAATACAAATTTACACATCCAATCTATCTAATCTACCTCTTACTGACATCGAGCACAGATTCGTTGTATTTTCTGGCTTGTTCATTGGACGGTATCTTCTTGCTTCGGTTTTTTCCATAAAGATCCCAAAATAAATTATTGATAGCTGAAAAATCGAACTATGCGTTACTAACCTCAAATAATGAGTTTACAATTTTCAACATAGCATGTTACATAATGTGTAAGTGTACGATTACAATGTAGCAATCTTTACCATCCTTAGAGATTCTGCAGCTTATCAAACTTACGAAATTTCAAGATTTGTTTTGAGTTTCATTCCAAGCAAGGCTTCAGATCAAAACGATTATTTCGTTTCGTTCCGTTCCGCTCCCAAATTCCAAGAAAGCATTGATGTATCTATTCAAATCGTTCTTCTCGTTTGTTGGAATTAATTAGACTTGCTCTCTCTGATCTGATCTCTTCAACCATTTTAAGCATTCCGTTTTGTTCTGTTTCTATCTTTACAGATAATTCAAATTTTCAACGATACAGTGGTTAATTAAACCTTAATTCGCTGCTTATAATCACTTCAAGCAAAAAATTCAACTTTGTACGAAATTATGCCTTTGAATGGTGGATCTAATGTCGAATTTGCCGAACTTTTTTTGCGTTTTCCCAATTACAAGGCTTGGCAGCGGAACGCAAAGAATAGAACGAAATAGAGAGAACAAAACAATTTCAAAAAAACAAAAACGGATGGGAACTAAACACTCTTCACCTGAAAAGGAACGATAAACTTTTGGAACAAAACATAAATCAAACAAAAAGATTTAAAACGAATGGGAACAAATCAATTGGGAAAAACTAAAAAAAGCTCGGCAATTCATTTGCCGAACTTTTTCAGACACGCTTTGCCCAATTGATTTGTTCCCATTCGTTTTAAATCTTTTCGTTTAGTTTTTGTTTCATTCTAAAAGTTTATCCTTGTTTCTCAACTGAAGAGTGTTTCGTTCCCATCAGTTTTTCTTTTTTTTAGTAATCGTTTTGTTCTCCAAGATTCTCACAACATCTATTCCATTCTACAACAAAGGTAGCGAATGACTCAATATTGCGCATGCGCGAAACACTAGTATTATCAGTCGATTTGGTTGGTTCCCGCGACAAATGTACAGCAGATGACTAAACTAGATGCAGAGGTAGATGCTCTAGGTGGTAATTCAGCTGTACCAGCCCCGCGCATGCGCAGAAAAAACACTTATACATTTCCTTGGTTGTAGATGTTTAAAGAAAACCTTAACACTGAACGAGCAGTCTAGTATAATCTTCAACCATGTAGCTTATATAAAACGATGGGCTGCTTTGCCTTACAGAGCGTGTAGCAAAAAATTCTCACATCTTTTTCATTTTACAACAAATGTGCTTGGGAGGTCGAAAAGTATATTTACAGTTTATGAGACATTTATTTTATTAAATACTAAATATAACTTATTTACAGTTAGCGTTGGGAGACCGGAGCTCTGGCACAGGCGAATACCTGAAACTAAAAGTATAACGCGCATGAGTACAATGTAATCATGCACAATCCCTAAACCTAACTTAGCCTAGCACTAATTACTATTGACCTGAATATTCCTCGTTTCTGGCCAGTACCAAAAGGCCCGCTGAACCAACTGTGGGGCTTCTTAGGACCAAGTTGCAATAACCTGATACACCCAGCAGTACCAACTTAACGAGTTACCCTTCAGGGCCGATTAGCAGCTTCTCAACGCCCTAAGCACCCAGGTAACCCACAGGGATTGCATCTTCGCCTATGAGTGCTCCTCACAGCTCACTGCATAGCAATGACCCCTAGAGTAGCCATGCCATCAGTACGAGTCAAATAACCCAGCATAGAGCTTTCAGAAAAACTATTACAAAGGTAGCAAATAAATTAATATTGCGCATGCGCAAAATACTAGTATTTTCAATAGCTTTGGTTGATTGCTTGGTTTTTGGTTCTTGCCTTCACGCAACAAAAATACAACAGATCAGGGTTGAGTACCGTGGTATTTTTCCCAGCCGGGATGCGATTGGGATTTGGGATTACCATTTTTCTGCGATTGGTATAGCACTGGTACTTGATATTGGGAATTTTATCCGGGTGGTATGGTACTGGTACTTGGGTATTGGGTTTTTGAACTAGACAGTATGATACTGGTACTTTGTTATTGGGTTTTTGAACTGGGTGGTATGATACTGGTACTTGGTATTTGGAATTTAAACTGATCAGTACACTACTAATGTTTAGTATTAGGATTTTAAACCCAGTAGTATGGTACTAGGACTCTGTATTGGGAATTTAAACTGAGTGGTATGGCACTGGTATTGATATTTCTCCAAAAATTCCAAAATTTTGCGGAATTTGGTACCGGGAATGGGATGAAACTCAACTCAAATAGAAAATTATGAAAAAAATTGAGGGGTAAAAGAGTGGAGTAGAGTATAGTAGGAAAGAGACTGATGCAAGATTGAGGAATTTGGTTAGAATGGAATGAGAATGGAAGAAATTCGGGGTGGGAAGTATTCACAGTGAAGTGATCAACTAGCACTCCAGCCATGTACTACTCAAAAAAAGGATGTATGCGAAATGATCATATCTGAACTAGACTCACACGCTTGTCTGGTTGCTTCAGCAGTAGCAATAAAAAAGAAAAAAATTATATCTCTGTAATTTTGTATACATGGGCAATATGGTACTGGTAGTTGGTATTGAAAATTTGAATGGGGTGGTACGGTGGATGGTACTAGAAATTTGAACTGGGTGGTATGGTACTGGTACTTGGTATTGCGAATTTGAACCGGGCAGTATGGTACTGGTATTGGAATTTTCCCAAAAAATCCCAAAATTTTGTGGGATTTGGTACTCAGCCCTATATATATATCATAATGGAGGCCAATAGAAAGCTTGTTCAATGTTGAGATTTTCTCTAAACTTTTACAACCAAAGAAACATAAGTATTTTTCCTGCGCATGCGTTGGGCTGGTCCAGCTGAACTACCACCTACCTCTGCCTCTAGTTTTGTCATCTGCTTTAGCTTTGTCGCAGGAACCAACAACCAAGCAATCCACAATCAACTGATAATACTAGTATTTCGCGCATGCGCAATATCCACCTTCACCTCGTTCTGCCAACATTCGCTCTCATCAGGTAACATTCTTTTACACCCCTTGTAATGTAATATACTACTACTTGGTTCTTACCACCAAGCGGTCAGTGAAGGTGAGATAAATTAGCAGCAACGAAAAATTATAATAACACTTTTAATAAGTTCAAACACAAAAATATATTATCGAATAATGATCAAGCTACGTACGTATAAAATTATGAAAGTATAAAAATATTCAAAAATAACGATAAAGAAACAATTTCAAAAATGAAAAACAACAAATTTCAATTCTAAACGAAACAAACATTTTTAATGCAGTAACTTAAGTCATCGCTGATTATCGACAATCGTCAAATGATCGAAATACATTTCTAAATTTCTAGTCAAAAATTCGTTCTTCGATTCAGCTTGCGTATCGTTGACAAAATCGTATTTATTGGATAAACGAACGAAATTCCTGATTGATTCGATGTTTTCCGGCATGACAATTTTACTTTCACTGCCTTTGAACGAGTTATAAATTACAACGTATTTAATTCGTTCGTCATCCGCAGGTAAAATGCTACATAAAATACGATCAACAAAATCATCAACTTTCTTACGCTCTCTCCTGGAATAACACATCTCGTAACATGAATCATCATTACGAAGAAGCATCCAACCATGCAAATAATCAGTTTTATATTCCACGTCGATTCGAGCATTTTCGATGTTAGGAATACTTTGGACGTACGTTTTAATATTACGCAACATCTCTAGATCAATATGGTACACACTCGAATCGGTTGATAATTCCGATTGAGCTTTAGTTCGTAAATGTACCAACGAAAGTTTGGCTAATTCTTTAACCAAAGTTATATCTTCGCGCTGAGTTTTAAATCTACGAAGACTTTGCAAACATTCGAATAGAATGTCGTCAATGAAAAACACCGGATTTGGTATCTCTTCCACAGCATGTACGAAAAAAAATAGGTATTTTTTAAATCGTTCTATGTACTGCTTACGTCTCAATGTATACAACTGCGTGTCCAACAATTCGTATAAATCGAAAAAATTAGATTCCGGTAATGTTCGAAAATAATTATCATCGTATTTATGCACAGACACGTCAACGTTATCAAAAACCTTTCACACAGTTTTATAATGATCGTATGAGCACTTCATCCAACGAATACCGTCATCGTTTAGTCGTGGAAATGAACTCAAATAGTCATCATCCGAACGACACGAATTGCGTAACACTCTGATTTTCAATTCTTCCAATGTAAAACGAGTGATTTGAAAATGATAGATATTCGTAAGAAACAAGGATACCGCCTCATAAGCATTTACCATATCGAAATGATCGTCAAGAAAAGTCTGTATCTGATGATAGAAATCATCGTCTAATTGTTGGCAAATTTCCACGTTGTACTGAACAGGAACATGTTTCAATACTTGGAATGGAAAAATAGCCGCAAAATTTTCACTGTATTCATACCGACCTGTTTCTTTTTGTAAATTATAAATCACTTTTTTAAAAAAAACCTTGACGAAGACACCACGAAATCCGCTAGGTTGTTGGGTATTACAACGATGCACTTCTTTGATATCTACGTCACCATCTCCTCGTCCAATAAGTCCCCTCAAACATTTACGAATTTCAGGCGACAGTTTTTTTACAAAACGGCTACAACCACGTTCGTTTACGGCTAAGCTACGTAGTACAAATTGAGTGAATTCCAGAGGTGGCTGTGTTGAAATCGCGTTACGATAAAACTGCAAAGCTTTCCTACGAAAATATGCTTTAGAGTAAGCTTCTTCAAAGGTGATCCGTTCTGCATTTCCAATTGTAATCGATTCTCTAGCTAAATCGCTAACGTGGGGATTATAAGGAAGAATAGGCTGGAAAAATACAACAAATAATTCAAACGTGGAAGCTATAAAATAAAAACGTTATCGTTTCGTCGAATATATGGAGATCTACGCGGATAAAATTATACAAAAATAAAAATAGCTTACCGAGCTCATTTTATCAGTAGAAAATATTTATATTCAACGTTCTTCGTAACAAACAAGTTTCCGATGAATAAAGCGATATCGGAAATCCACTGAGATTACAGATTTTCATGAACCATGGTCTAAGCAAACAACGCCCAACGATGGCAATGATACTTAACTTCTTTTACCTTTTCGTAGACAGTTTGCAAAACACTAATAAATTCAATTCATCGCAAAAGAATACAATAATTACACGACGCTTCTAACCTACCACGTGGATCAAACATCAATATGAGAAAAATACTTTTAAAGACCGATGAATTAAGCCAGTTTCTGCTTATTTACGTTACATTACGAGATATGAGATGACATGCGCTATGGGGAAAAAACATACAACAGAGTATTACTAAACTGCGCAGAAGGGTAAGGGGCAATTATTCAGTTTGAAGTATAGTTTATCTGTCTACAAGCTATGCTAAATACTAACACACACACACACATGCACGCGCGCGCAAACAAACAAAAACAAACAATTCTGCACTCTGAAACTCCAATTTATAATTGTTTTATTACGTTTCAACTTTTACTGAAAAGAATTACATTTTCTAAATTTATATGAGATGACCAGATCCGACAACAAGTACTAAAATGTATAAATATCACAGTTCACACAATATTTCATTTAAATGTAAGTAGAACATTCACTGTTCATAAAACAAAAATGAAACTTCGAAAAAAATTTACACGATTCATAATTACTTTTACTCCATATTGTTTTAATCTAGCAGGGAGTCATACACATTTATAAAATGATCATTAGACTCCCTCAGATCTTCGTTACTAACATCGTATGTATTACATAAGCGTACAAAATTTTTCAACGACTGCACATCTCTGGGTAATTTAAATCGATTTTCGACACCTAAAAAAGCATTGTACTGAACAACATATTCGACTGGATCGTTCTCGGGGCATAGTACACTGCATAAAACGCGTTCGTAAAAATCTTTTATACCACGTACCCTGGAATAACATTCATTAAAACAAGCATTGTCAGTTCGAAAAGGCATCCAACCAATTAACTCGGTTCTGAAACAAACATTTAATCGAGGATTGTTGGGAACGATGGATTCCGAAATATATGTTTTTATTTTTTCAAATACCCGCTCATTTAAATAATATTTTTCTTCGCTTCTTCTGGAAGGGTCAAGTCTGGAATGAAGCAGCGCTATTTTGGCCAAATCTTTCACCAGAGTAATATCTTCTCGAACACGTTTATATTTACGTAAACTCTTCATACATTCGAATAACATATCGTCGATAAAAAACACCGGATTTGGGTCAGTTTCGGTGGCAACTTGGAGAGCATAAATAAAAAAAAATAGAAATTTTTGAAATTTTTCCATATAGTTCGGATAGCCGTGGGCACAGGACGAATATTCTGCGCGTTCCAGAAAAGAATACAAATCAGCGAGATTATTGTCCGGTAAATTTCTGAAATATTCATCATTAAATTGCTCTTCTTCATAAAACTCTGGATTTGGTACGCTGATATTGAAACATTTTCGAACATTATTGAACTCTTTGTATAAAAATTTAAACCGTTCAATTCCATCGTTGTTCAGTCTACGGACGTTGTTCAAATTACGCTGATTTCGATTATGACGTATATGATTTAAGAAAATCTTTACAATCTCGCGAGCATCGACATTTAAAAAATGCTGATCTAAAAAATGTTGCATCTCGTGAAAGAAATCTTCCTGGAAAACGTCAAACACGTCGTTCTCGTATTCGGGAACATTGCCAGATACTTTGAAAGGAAACACAGTAGCACATTTATCGTAATGCAAATCTTCTTGATCCGGCACAAAATTAGTAATCACTTTTTTACAGAACACTTTCACCAAAGCTCCACGAAATGAGGTAGGTGCTTCGTCACGACCGTAAGCAGGTGCATGTTTCTGTAAACGTATTTCAACTTTCAAGCCAATAAGTTTTCGTAAATATTCACGAGCTCTGTCAGGTAATGCTCTTTCGAAACTACGAAAATCCTTTTCATGAACGGCCATCTTTCTCAGCACAAACATCGTAAATTCTACTGGAATACCTGTTGCGTTATTTTGAAGAGCTTCTTCGACGTAGCTAGAATTTTGAAAAGCTTCTTCGTACGTGATGCTTTCACCTGATTCGCTGGTCAGAATTCTGCTACCGAAATCATCGACACGAGGATCGTAAGGTAATACAGGCTGGAATTACATTACCATATTGTGGATTCTCAGTGCACAGTTTATAAAGTAAATAATGTATACATGAAAATCGATATGAGAACTTACAAAATCCATAGCTCTGCTCAATCTATATTCTTAGCTGAAAGTACCATTCGAAGTTGAATTTAAAGAATGAAAATGACCAAAAACACATTCGAACACATCAAACACGCGAAGTTAGAAAAAATTAGTTATGTTTCTTTACGTACAAGCGTGTAGAAAATTGATCATTGATCACATTCTTCCATGTGTTTATAACAATATAAATGCTAACAACAATAGGGCTGTAATAGTTAAGAGTAATGCGTTGCAAAGGTAACATTGAAATTAACTTGAAAAAGAAAAGTACAGGAAGTTAAAGTGAACTATCATTGAGTATCAAAACCAGCTTGTGAGCTTAGATATTCATTTCGCTTTTTCATGATCGCTTCGGTTATGTTCGACTATTTTCGGCTGCAATATTTCTAAATCAAATCTACGATTCCGCCATCTTTGTTTTGATGTAAATTATATAATAGATTAAAAATAGATACGACTGACTGAAAAAGTATTAGAAAATTATTAGTACTATTGCACTTCAGATATATAAGTCTGCACGTTGAATTAGTTGAATGCCTCATTCCAACATAATTAACTCATCTGTTTCATTTGCCCGGCCCTTGTTGAAGCATTTCAATTTTACGCATACCTTTCTGCAGTTTCAGCTCAAACTAACTCTCAACAAAGTGCATGAATATTTTGCACTTGTTCGTGTTATTATATTTATTTGTTTCATTAATTTCTGTTCAGACACAATCAATCTGTACTACACATGTTTAATATCCTCAAAGAAAAATAAAAATAAAAATAAAAACGATTCATAAAACGGTATTATTCTTTTCACAGTACAAGAAAATAATTACAAATAAAAAATTGAGAACTTCTTAAAACTCAAGATAAGCATTTACATAGTTATTTACATGTGAAACTCTTAACAACTACTATACCAATATTTACAATTAGCTAACTTCTAACTCAGTTTCTATCAAAGTAATATATATTTTTAAAAAGCGATCATTTGATTTCTTCAACGGTTTGTTGTACATAGTATAATCATGCACATTACATAAATGAACAAAATTTTTCAAATATATTGAATTTATATTGCTTTAAAGGCATTGCAGATGACAATACGGTAGACAGGTTGCTCATCTAGACACAGAACACTGCATAGCAATAGCTTCAAAATAGGACCTCTGCCGGAGTAACACACCTTGAAACACGTATCCTCGTTGCGAATCTTTATTCAGTCTGATAATTCTGTTTTGTATCTGACATTTAATCAAGGATTCCCTTCTGGAATAATTCTTTTCAGGACATTATCTTTGATGTTTTGTAACCATCACCATACTTGAACCATATTCTTCACACCTGTCGAGATACTCTGCGTGAAGTCGTCAATGTACGAATGTTATTTTCGCAACATCTTTTACCAATGCAATGTCTTCTTTCGAAGTTTTATACCTTCGTAAGCTCAGCAAACAATCAAATAACATATCATCGATAAAAAGCACTGGATTCGGATCAGTATCATTGGAAATGTTCTGAGCATGAACAAAAAAAAAAAAAAAACAAGTACTTTTTGTACTTTTCCTTGTGCGTTAAGATGATCACGGAAATATTCAGTAGGTTTGAGAAAAGAATACAAATCCATAAAATTACGATCCAACAAATTTCTGAGATATTCGTTGTTAAATCTTGTATCGATGTACGTCATTGAAACATCAATATTGAAGTATTTTTGAACATTATTGAAATGATGGTACCGGAATTTGAATCATATGATTCCTTTCGTGTTTCATCTTGGAACTCAGTTCTCGACAACAGCAATTCTTGTGAAAACTTGGTCACCATGAAGTGACGAATATTCGTTAAAAAAACTCACGCAAATACTACGAGCCTCAATGCTAGAAAAATAGTCGTTTAAAAACTTTGTATTTCATTACAATAAGCATCGTCAAAACTACGTACGACTTCGATTTTGTATTCGGGAACGCTAGTGAATATTTCGAAAGGAAATAGTGATGCTAATTTATCAAAATATTCAATTTCGTGATTTTGTGCAAAATTGCTGATTACCATACAATCCACATTCGACAAAATATTCTCGAGCTCTCCTACACTTTCTTCGTTGATCGCCATTTTGCGTAAAACAAACTTACTAAATCCTTCCGAAATTGGAAAGTCATTATTTGTTTTGATTTTGAGAGCTCTATCCAAATAATGAGAAATTTTGATAGCTTCTTTATAAGAGATCTTTTCACCTGACCTGGTTTTTACCTGTTTCCTCGGGCCCAATTTGTCGACAAAGCGATCATATGGAGTACAAACTGAAATTAAATATCATAATGCAGTATTTACAAAGAGTTTAATAAATAAATAAAAAATAAACATAAGCGTAATAACTTACCGAATTCATTCTTCAATCTTCAATTGTATTAGAGATTTACTTCAAACCAAATTAAAAAAATTGATCAAGAACCAAACACAATTAACTGACCAAACAACTTCGCAGTTTTTTTCACGTTGATACCAACGTAAATAATCAAATGAATAATTAAAATCGTACAACACGTGCTGAACGACAAAAGACTCATTCTAATTCAGAACTCATACAGGCATTTCTCAACTTTCGAGGAATAAATTACATTGCATTTAAGAAGAAAGCGGTAATGCATAATATATCGCGATTACCTTACGGTCCATTCACTAGAAGTTTGGGTATTATTTTACCTGAGATAAACAAGATATTTCCGATAGATCTGTGTGAGGAGGGACGACACTGACATCTTCGAGATTAGTCTTCATAGAAACTGAAAAGTACACAATTACACATATTGTTTTCATTGTGCATCGTAGTAATACAGTATGAAAGAAATACCTTATTAATGGTTTGTAATATTAAACAAACAGCGAAGGAGGATAAGCTGCAAAAAAGGTACGCGACAGAGACCATATGGGGTATTAATTAATTAAATACTTTTAAAAATCAAAATTAAATTCCAGCATGAGTCAGCCATGTGTAACTAACCAACGTGATGAAAATTGTACTGAATAGTAATGAACGACAGAAGCTGAAGATAGCATTGTTTCAAGTGTGTCTATGATAATAACGCTATCTTTAGGCGAATAATCGTAATTATTCATATTTTATTTCAAATTTCAATAAATGGCAGAAATTCCAGATAGCGCTGTATTCATATAAGTATGACGCCATCTTCAAGCAAACGATTGTGTTATTTTGTAATTACCGGGAGAAACACAAAAAGTCAATAAAGTTATTGATAAATGAATAATGAAAATCAAATAAAAAAAAGAAATTGAAAACATGTTTTAATTTCCGGCGTTTATGGTTTTCGATATTAATTATATTAGTGCGCACAAATACATTCCAAGGTGTTAGAAGTCACTCTATTCTCAACATGCCCTACGCAAACCAACCTTCGGTACACATCACCGATCTTACGGCAGAATGTATAAAATTTCAAGTCGAAGATACAGATTTAAGGTATATTTGTTAGTTTATCGCGATACTAATTGAGAAAACTCATTTTGTTTATTCATCTTCAAATTACAGCGTTGCGAACAGCCTCAGACGCGTTTTTATTGCCGAGACCCCTACGATGGCGATAGATTGGGTGCAACTGGAGGCGAACTCGACGGTGTTGAGTGATGAATTTATCGCTTCTCGAGTCGGATTAATACCCCTCACCTCAGACGAAGTATTAGATAGTATGCAATATTCGAGAGTAAGTCGTAACATATTACTTATTGTTCAACATATCGAGTTTAAATTTGTCAAGTCATGTATGGTAACATACGTGTTTGATATTTTAGGACTGCACTTGTGTAGATTTCTGCCCAGAATGTAGTGTAGAATTCACTTTGGACGTGAAATGTACTGATGACCAAACTAGACTAGTTACTTCTGCTGATTTGAAAAGCAGCGATGGTCGTGTTGTTCCTGTCACATCTCGTAATAGAGACGCCGACGCTACCGAATACGGCGAAACTGACGGTATACTTTGTATAAAATTTACGATCGATGAAATATTCGAATTACCGATGACAAAAACTGATTCGTTACAGATATTCTTATTGTCAAGCTACGTAAAGGTCAGGAATTGAAGTTGCGTGCTGTAGCTAAAAAAGGTTTTGGTAAAGAGCACGCGAAATGGAATCCTACAGCTAGTGTTGGTTTCGAATACGATCCTGATAATGCTTTTAGACATACTCTGTTTCCTAAGCCGGAAGAATGGCAAAAGGGCGAATATTCGGAACTAGATGATGATCAATGTGAGTATCGAAACACTGTAGTATTTTGTATTCCTTTTCCTCTACTTAAATTCTGACTATATTATCGTTACAGTTGAAGCTCCTTATAATTGGGAAGGAAAGCCCAACAAATTTTTTTACACTGTGGAAAGTTGTGGCGCTTTGAAACCAGAAAATATCGTCTTGAATGGTGTTAGACAGCTGAAAAACAAATTATCTGATTTACAAACCTATTTACAAAGATATTTGCAAATGAACGTTGAAAATGATGCTTTGACGATTTTGTAAATAATATTTTATTGTGAGATGATGAAAATTTTATTGCTATTGAATATTTAAATAAGTTCTATATTAAGTTTTTCAAATTCATTTTTTGAAAAATGAAAAACGATATTTCATTAAATATTGTAAATTTTTTATTAAAATAAATATGTTCGGATTTTTTCTTACGACAAGCTTTATTTTGCAATAATAATCCAAATGATTTCAATATAAAATATTCATGCGTTGTGTTTGGAATTATAGTATAAGTCTTTTCGAGCATTTACAGCTATCAAAATTCGGAATCTGGTTCATTTAGAACTCGGTATTATTTCTCCTTAATATTTTCAGTTTTTTCGTCGTTTTTGTCTCTATCCATTAAACAACAGTAAAGAATTTAATATGATGAGAATGCATAGATTAAAATTGAAATATTGGATAAAATCATGAAAAAAAAGTACTTAGAGAGTGAATAATTGATATTTTTTTATTACCTTAGTTAAACAGATTATTTCGTTATTTATTCGGTTCCAAAATGATCTCAAGAATTTTAAAATTTTTCACTTGTCAACATCCATCATTTTTCTAACTATTGCAATATCTTTCCAGAATGATTAAATGGATCAACCTATGACTTTGGAATAAATTTCATTTTATCGATTCATAATTACCTAATGGTTAAAATACCTAAATTGAGTTATTCGTAAACAAAACCTATTCGATGTTATTTAAAGAACTCATCTCGACCAATTCTTCAAAAATCAAAAATTTTTAATGAAATTTATTAAAATATTTTAAGTAGTAATTTGTTTCTTTTTAATTACAGCGCTCTCAATATTTAGCGGAATAAAAAGAAACTATTTTTCATTTTTCCCTGCAAACTTCGTTTCACCAAGACATTACTTTTACGAATGGTGAAGTGAAGATTGCAGGGTAAATGGAAAGCAAATGAAATGTAGTTCTTTTCCTTTGCATGAATTTTAAATTTAAACGGACTATTTGCAACCGAATTCAAAATCACGATAAATATTGTGTATAAATTATGATAATAAATCATAAATATTTCTACTCATATTGATTATCATTTATCAAACGTAATCAATCATAATTTCAAATTACTTCATCTGCTGCATTTTCATTGATAAATAATCGGTCAAGCAAATAAATTTTGAATTCTTTATTTTTAGGTAGTTCTGTTAACAATTGATCGTAATTCATCTAAGTTTACTCTCACTTTTAGAATACTCCATCTTCTAAGCAGATGTCACCAAATTATCAAACACTTTGCGATGGTCTGACTTAAAGCAATGGATTCTGTTCGGCAAGAGGATTGACTACAGCGGTCTTGAAAATATTTCCAATTATAACATGCTCCAGGATTAGTTAACATCGTTGTTGTCATTGATCTTACAAATCCGTGATCAAGACGAGGAAGGTTTAGACAGTTGCTTTCTGAACTTCAAGTCATTTAAAGCTCAATTCTTGAATTTGAGTGCCGAATAAAGATAAAACTAGAACGTTGTTTATTTATTCAGTTCATTTTGAATAATCGTATGTGCTTTCACTGTAGCCAATGTTTCTCCATTTGGGTATCATAAACTGAAAGGATTCTATCAGTGGTTATCTTGAAGCGTGTTAAGTGAGTTGGAAAAATATTAAATTTCATTAGTTGGCTTGTATGTATTTAGCTTGCGGTTTTTTCTTCAGTAGCTTCCACTGTCGCTTCTATTAAATTTTTGTTAAATCGTGTTTAGTATCTGTTCAATTTAAATGGAGTCAGGTTATCAGAACAAGAATGTAAACAATATGCTATGAACCAATTAAATTACAAGAAATTTTCTCAATATTGGATTTCTAGCAATCTGATTATGTTTGTAGTGGCGAAGGCTGTATAATTTTTGTCGTAAGTACGAAAGAATAAAAGTTTTATGCATTGTGATAATAATAATTTACTTTGAAAGTTGTTTTATTTGTCTTCGGTCAGTTTACATTTCAAGTTTTTATATCATAATCGAACTCGATGATTACAAAAGTTGACAACTAATGGTTACCTACAAAACGGCAAACATAATTTTTTGATGGAAAAAATATGGACAATTTTTTAAGTACCAGTAAAAAGTAAGTACAAAGCTTCATAATACGAGTCTTGAGATAAAAATTTGAAATGTCAAATATAGTAATACATAAAATCAAGACATGTAATAACATTCTTCTCAAACAATAAAACGAGTATTCGCAGAACTCATACAAAACAAAACAAAGGTAACGGCGTAAAAAGAAAAATAAAAAACTGACAAACGTCAATTTTTTATCACCTACATTAATAACGAAAAAAAAAAAAAAAAAAAAAAAAAAAAAAAAAAGAAAATATACGTACAAATGAAACATCGCGACTTATTTAAATTTATACAATATTATAAAAATCATATTAGCTAAAAAATTTTGGTTCGAGGTCAAATTGAAAATTTCAGTTCATTTTACCAGATAAATATACATACATACACACACACACACACACAATAAGACGTATGTGTCACCACGTTGGTTGGACTCGGTGCAAAATAACTACCACGAAATACGTAGACATACCAACCAGCGATCGAGATTTAAAATACAAACATAAGTCATAGAATGAAGCGAGATTAAATTGCAATTGGAAGGTATTTCTAGTTATCAATTTTTTCAATATTGGATCCACATGAGTGTAGATAGGTCCGGCAAACGTATCATGCACATCTGAACGAGTAAGAGTATACAATTTCTAATATATAGGTTGTTGGTTGTGCTCGTTTGACAGACAAAGATCATCATAAGGCTTATAAATTATTTTAACGAGTCGAAACGTTAATTGGACCTGCCAAATGTCCAACCAACATATATATATATATTTAATAAATACAACTACATCGTAACGATATACACCATCCTATACAAATAACAAGATTATTTTCACGTAAAAAATTCAACACACTAATTTTTCGTCAAGACAAAAAAATAAAAATGTGCAAAAAAGAATAAATACGAACGCTAGGAAATTTCGCTAAAATTACAATAAGTCGCTTACATATCAAACGATGAAAATTTCCATTAAAAAAAAAGAAAAAGACAATAATGTACATATTTTACAAGTTAGGTACATAATAAAATGATAAAAATAATAAAAAGGAAAAGGTCGCATTTAATTTTACGATATCTTTAAAAGAACGACATAGTTAAGATCAGTCTTCATTGTTAGAATTAATTAATGACTCTTTGATAACGTTCGCTTTGCTGGCTTCGTCGTCGGTAGACGCGTTCGAGGTAGCATTCGACGTACCTTCGTTGGTCGACTTGGAGGAACAGGACGACGATGACGACGACGAACAGGACGACGACGACGAAGACGTATCCGAATCTTCGGAATCGCTTTCCTCGCCAGCGCTCAGAAGCGTCTCATCGCTGCCGCCAGAGTTTGGTGGAAAGTCTTTTTCTTCTTCGGGTACCATCGGAGACGTCCTAGTCTTTTCTTCTTTTTTAACCGGAGCCGCATTCTCTTGCGTATCTGCGCATTTATCTACATGACTATTTTCCATATTTGAGTGCTCAATTTCCGTATCCATATCTGTATCGTTGTACTCTAAATCGGATGTTAAACCTACTTCGGTATTCATGTCGTCCTCCGGATCCGCATCCTGATCCTGATCCCGATCAGCATAATTGTCCTCTTCTTCTCTGATCTCATCCGGTTCGACCAAAACGCTGCTACCGCCTTCTTCGATATCAACCATTTCATCATCATTGACAGGTTCGACGATGTCGTCTTGGTCTAGCTCGGCGTCTGGAACATCGACGTCAGCGTCGGCGTCGACGTTCGCTTCGGCCTCGTCTTCGATAACTTCGTCATCTTGTTGCATGTCCTCTTCGTAGTAGACGGGCTCTTTTTTCACGTGGTCGAACATTTCATCGTCGAGGATTTCTTCATCATCGCCTTCGTCCGCTTCTTCTTCTTCTTCCTCTTTGACGTGATTCGGCGAAGAATACGAGGACATGGAGGAGGACGAGGAAGAGGAAGACGACGATTCGGATAATTTGACGGGTACGTCGGTTAGATTGAATGGTTTAGGAAGAAGTTTTTCTTTACTGTCGGAACACGAGTCGAGGAGTTCGTCCGGATGGGGAGATTGTTTTTTAGGAGTAAATTCTTCGCCGGTTTTTACGTCTACGTACATTTTTTTGTACTCGGACTCTTCTTCGTTGATCGAAAGATTTGGCTCAAAACGTTCTTCGTCTTTGGTGCCATTACCGTTGTCTTTGAATATTAGTACCTGTAATCACGAGAACGAAAGCAATCGTGAGTAATATTTATTTTTTGTACCTTTTCACAAAATTGATGGTTAAAAAAAAAAAAGAATTAAAAACACCAATTACCTTTCCTTCTTCCGTCTCCATCCATATTTCTAGTCGGTCACATTTCATAAAAGCTTCGGCTTTGATACCTTTCATACTACCGAAATGCAGCTTTTGATGTTCCCGCAAGAAATGCGGCTGGGGCACCGTATAATTACAAAATTCGCACACGTACGATCCTTTGTTGTTGAAATGGCATCTTTCGTGATTCTCGACGGCGTCTTTCCTTTGATGACTGTACGGGCAATAGTAACACCTATGCAGCTGATCGGCCAGATTTACGCTATCGGTGATCTTCTGCTGCATTAGCACAACCGCTTGTTGGTCGGCGATCGAGATATGTAGCGTTTTGGAAGCTTTGCCATTGCATACAAGAGCGTCTGAGCCGTTGTAACTATTCCTGTCCATGGCATAAGCGAGTCTATCGTTATCGGCAGCGGACAACGAACCATTAACTAATCCGCCAGCGATGGCAATTGCACTTTCCGAAGGCGTATCGGTACCGGACTCTTCGGACGCTTTGGATACGATACTAGCTCTCCGTTCGGATAATCTTTTCTCGTTAAAATCATGCTTACGCATATGCTGAGCGTAGTTGGCGTAATACTTCACAGCGTAATCGCATTTTTCGCATTTGTATTTATATTTGGCGCCGTGCAGTAACAAATGCACCTTGTACTGTTCTCTTTTCTCGAATGCAGACGGGCATTTATGGCATTTATATCGTTTATCTTTCATTTTACCATTTTTCAATGTGGTCGGATAGACAAACTCGGGCGAACCGTGCATCAGAATACCGAACTCCGGATCGATCGATAACGAAGACGAAGGCGTGATAGTATGGGCAGCTACAGTTGCAGCCGTAACAGCGCTGAAACCAGGCGAAGCGGTTTGTTCTTTCGCGAGCTGCTCGGTTCGATGTTGGAATAATTCGGTACCAGAGCATGGGATCGAAGTACCAGCACCGTTTTGTTTCTTACTCTTCAAAGCTTTCGCTTTCATGCGTGGCTCGAGCCCGTGAACTGCTTCGTGCTTGATCAAGTTACCGTAGGTTTTGACCCGGTAATCGCAACTACGACATTGGTACGGATCTTTGCCGCCGTGCAGCGTCAGATGGTGCTGAAGAGCGACGCTTTTGAAGAACTGAGCCGGACATTTATGGCAAGAGTATTGCTTAGTCATGGTTTTCGATTTACCAGTTCCACCTTCGTCTTTCTTATGACTGGTCAACATTACAATCCATCCGAGTCCCGGGAAACCGGGCTTGTCAACAATGTAGGTAGTCTTCGGCCTTGCGTAATCTTTCGACGTTTCGTATATCATACACATTTGATTAGTTTTATCGTAATACTCTTGCGAATGTACGCGTCTATGAGCCGACAAATGCGGCTGTTGAGGAGCGCTGTACGTGCACGAATTACACTTGAACGCGTGATGAGCGCTGTGGAAACGGGAATGCGAATCCAAATCGTTCAAGTATAAAAATCTGGCTGGACAAACGTTGCAAAAATGTAATACTTTTTTCTCGTCCGGTGCCGGATTCGTACGTTGTTCCGGTATCGCCGATTCGAAAGTCGTGATCGACGTATCAACGGGGGTTTCGTTTTGTTGCTGTTGCCCACGGATCGGAGAAGCCACCTCGATGGAGGCGGCGACTGCCGACAATCTACGTTTCAAATCATCCGGCTGTTGGGTATCTCTAGACGCGGACGCGGTACTTCTTCGATTGCTACTGTTAAATCGTTCGTCTTCCTTAATAAGCCTGGTAATCTCTTTGCATTGCGATTCGTCACTGCGACGAGGATCGGCCAAGGCGCAAATCTGCCCAAAAGCACCTTGATGTACTTTGAAGTGCGAAGCCAAAGCTCCGGCGTTATTGCAAACGTAGTTACATTCGGTGCATCGATGCACGTTCGACTGATTAGGAGTAACGCTACCGTTGGGAGATCTTTGGACGCGATCGAAATGCATTTTCTCGTGTTCGTGAATATTGGATTTGCGCAGATTGACGTGCGGACAGTGACGACATTTGAACATCTTGGTTAACGTGCCACCTTTGTAAACCCACACCAATGGTATATCGGGTAAATGGGTCGTCTCGATTTCAGTATTTAGCTTGAGCCCGCTGCCGACGACCGTACCTTCGGTGGTTTCTTTCTCGACAGCATCGTTGATGCAGTTTTTGAACTGAGCTCGTTTAATACCGTGAATTTTCAGGTGCTGGTGCAGTAAGTGACGTTTCGTTACGTTGTACGTGCAAACGTTGCATTTGAATGGTGCCCCGCGTAATCGATGGAACTGCCTGTGGTACAAGTATTGACTTTTGTTGTTCGTCACGTAAGGGCAACTTGTACATTTGAAACGTTTGAATACCTCCATTTGCTGCGGCAAAAACAACAGAAGGGAAATTAGTCAAACGTCGTAAAGAAAAATATACATGTGCGCCTTCGAAGGAAGCAATCATGTTGTACGTACCTCTTCTCCGCCTGCCGAAACCATGGAACCGTTGACACCAGAGTCCGTTGCTTCGTTATAATCGCTTTCTTCGATACCATTTTCCAACTTGTCGTCGTTATCGTCTTTGGGCACGTTGTTCGTTATCAAAGGTAACGATTCTTCTACATTTTTGACACCGTGTAATACGATATGATTCAACATGAACCTTAACAAAATACCGGAAACGTATTACTATTTTTAGATCAATACTTCGATATATTTTCATTCGAATAAAAAAACCAACACTCGATTCTAATTTAGCGTGCTTGAAAACCCAGCATTCAACGTTTATAATGATACTATTACGTTATCAGTTTGAAAAAGTCTACCCTCTCAACGCTCCTGTTCTCCTTTCTTCACAACACGATTTCAATCAATTTCCCCATCTCAACAGAACATTGTTGAACATTATATCATAATTACGAGTTCAACCGAACTTTAGTCGATTTCATCTAATCATGTCTTTAAACTACGATAAACGTACTTTCATAACTGTAGTAGTTAGAAATAGCTGAACCGAAAACGAAAATGTCCGAATATCATTTAATAACAAATCGTAAATTTTTACAAATCAATGATTTTCGCTTTCAAATATTTCTTTAGTTAGCACAAACAACGATGAAATCGAAAAATTTCAAGAATGCCGAAACTTCGAAATCCGAGCTAAAATCTCGTCTAAACATAACTATATATATCTTGTTTAGCTGTACATTACTTACTGTTTATCATTGGCGTAAAACGGACAGAAACAACATTTGAATTGAGCTCCAGGATTGGGTTCGTGATGCCGATTATGTTGTACAAATGTACTAGGATGGTCTGTTTCGAAGACACAATGTTTGCATTTGTAAGTACCTTCTTTTATAGATGTATCTGTGAACAGTCCAGAGCAAAACGAAAAATACCATTAATTCAACCGCACAAATCGGTAACACGATAAGTACGAAAAAACCAACGCGAGAAGAGGGTAGCGGAATGAATTGAAAATTAAGCTCGGGCTTTATTAACTCACTTTGATTGCTCGAATCGCCGGATGCAATAAGTTGCGACGACGATTGATTCACGTTTTGACCTTCAATTTGATTTCGAGCCTGAAAAATAAAATAAAACGTTTCATTAACATTAAGTTAGTTAAACGAACAAACACGCTAAAGAACCGACGACGAAGCACCGGACGACTAAAGCGAAAGAAAATAATTCGAAGACTATTCACGTGTTGATCGTCGTTCGATATTTGGAACGTGAAACAAATAAACAAAATTGTGCGAATGGTTGAAAACACAGAAAAAATTAATATATCATTAAAGGTTTTGTATTATCATTATCACAGCCGAACTTTCGTGAACTGTTCACTTACTGATAAGAACAGTTTTGAAATTAACGGAAAATAATAGAAAAAAAAATGGGATCTTAATCTTATATTATTATAATTTTTTACGAAAGTTTGTAATATTAATTATAATTTCGATTAATACGATTTAATGTAAATCGAACTGATATGAATGAAAATGAAAATTTGTACATGAAACGGCGATAGAAGACTATCGCTGCTTCTCTGCTAACTGATTTATGTAGATGAAATTTAACACTCGAGTTTTGTTTGTATTCTAAATAACGTTTATTGGAGACTTCAAATTATCATCATTCAATCATTTCAGCAATGGGAGAGAAGTGTACAAATTGAATACAAATTTTGACTTTTTCTAATCAACTGAAAAAGATGCAACTTGACAGACGGATTACATAAGTTTCGAGAATCTGCTTTAGAAAAGTATACATCGAACGATCTCACTGAATTTTTTGGGATCGTAAATTCGCCATAATAAAATATTCCGACGTCATGAGACGACTTTATTTCTTCATTCTTCACGTTTGTTATAAATCAATCGGTCGTAACAGTACATATATTTTCATCTAGACAAGACAGACGACCGAGAGAAAAAGTTCACCCCCCCAAAAAAAAACACTATTTCGAACGAAACACGAACGACGAATTAGGTTGTACCAGTACTAAATTTCGTTCAACGGGATTATTTTCGAGTCGAGTCGTTATTTTTCTCAACGAATGAAACTTACTTCTTGAGAGTACGCTGCGGTATTACTTTCATTTGCATTCTGAGCGTTTCCACCGCCGGTGTAATGTTCTTTGACATGAGATAGGACGACGTTACGATCGGTATTTCTAAAAATAAATAACAGAAAGACGAAAAATAATATTATTAACCAACGAAAGAAAGATTTCCACAATCGAACGATGATGGCCAGTAATGGAGATGAGATGATGATAATGACATAAGATGGTCGAAATAAGAACGATAAAACGCCCTTATGGTAACAAAAAAAAACGTAGCAGGCTTAAGATGCGAGTGAACGAGTGAGCAAACGAACGAACGAATGGAGAAAATGGCGGTGAAAAGGTGAAACAATACCGAACGAAGCAATTTTATTACCTAAATTTGCATTTCTTGCATTTCCACATTTTCTTTTCGGATGGAGTTTTTTTCTTTGGTATATCGGAATCGTCGCCAGCCTCGTGAATTCTCTTCAACGAGACGTTCGGATTAGCGGGATGGAGTTGAGGTAACGGACGAATAGAAACGTCGGACGACGTAGTTTTACTAGCACCGTCGCCATCTACGCAAGGAGCAGGAGTTAATTTCGGTAAGATGGGAACAGGAGATTGAGGCTTTGGCGAAGATAATTTACTACTAGTTTCGGCGTCCGGCTCGTGGACGCGCATAAACGTCAGAAATTTGTTATATTTGGTGTAATTTCGCCGGCCCGTTTCGACGTCGATGGTACGCATTTCGGCGTGCTCGTGGGACGCGTCGCGTTCTTTTTTTAGACGTATGTGCTTGGTCACGTCCCATTTCCATTTAGACTGGTACGCGCACACCGAGCATCCGAACGGTTTAACGTTCAGATGGCTGACTATGTGTACGTGGAATCTGGACGCGGTCGAAGCCCAAAACGTACACTCGGGACATTTGAACACCTGCGAAAAAGCGTCAATCCAAACAAACATTTATATAGATAGATACATACATACCATACCATCGATTATTTCGACAAAAACGTTTCTTAAGAAAAATTACACCATCTATTTACATTTTTACTGTCTTCTACGATGTCTTATTTCTTTATATTATATATTTTCAATACGGTCGTATCGACTCGAGTACGTACCTTTTTCAATGCTACATCGGCGTTGGTGACGTCAACGGTTACGTTACTATTTTTATACCGTTCGGCGCTATCTTCGTTGTTGTTCGGAATAACCGAACCAATTCCAGGTGCTATCTCGTATCCGACTAGACTCGCTTCGCTGGCCGGAGATTTACTGCGATTTTCATCGTCCGCATATTCGTCACCGAATTCTTCCTTTTCTTCGGAAAAATTATTCCATACGAAGACTTTATTCTCTTCTTTGATATCGGCCTCGGAATCTGCCAAGTTCGACGAATACGTTAGGTTAAAAATAGTATTTACGACGGATGCCCCGGCAGACTAGGAATAACCCAACCGCGATACGCATGCTCGACACGTCACGTTGCTCGTTAACGAGTCGAGTCGAATAAGGCGTGCACTCACTTTCGACAAATTCTTCTTCGTTTTCATCAGCGTAATTTTCCATATCGCCGTCGTCTTCCACATCTTCGGATCCGTTCACGTGAACGCTTGCGTTACCGTTGATATTCGCTTGACCAGCGACGCCACCGGATCCTTTCTTCAAAACCTCCGGACATGATTGCAAATGTACGTACAGATCGCTGCTGGTCTTGCAACGTTGTCTGCAATGCTGGCATCTGATCAAAATGACAAAACAAGCTAATCGTTAATGATGCACAAATAGAAGCCATCACAATGGATGTACATAAATTCGAAATGGTAGAAACGTGGGGGGAGCAGTGCAATATATTATATCCGGCGAATATACTAACAATTGATCGACCGAGACTAGGAAATGTTCGCACAAGCCTCGAAGAAACTCCTCATCGTAGTTGAATAATATTATATAAGAACACGTGATCAAATGAAATGAGTGAAAATTTCAAGATACAGATTCTTCTGACATTTTATCACGATTGAATTTTGTCAATATTGAAGAAAATGGTCAAACACAATATTAACTTACAATGTGTTAAAATTGATTACTTTAAATTATGATTATAAAATTGAAAATGTTAGCAAATGGAGACGGAGAGTTAAATTTTCCAAAAACAGAGAAACAGGTAGTTTCAAAAATTACCATAATCATTATCAAGTGATAAGAATTTTTAGCAGTCAAAATTCAAGTTAATTGTGCTACATAAAAGCTCGGTTTCAAAAAAATCGAAATTCTACTTAAATTATATTTTAAACGATTTTACTCTTTACTTTCTTTTCATTAGAAAGAATGAAACGCCCTTTAATGTTATAGGATAATATATGGATAAAAAATTAACAAAAATAATATTGCAACGGCATAAACAGTGAGAGAGAGAGAGAGAGAGAGAGAGAGGAGGGAATTACGAAGGTTACTTACGGTCCGTTCCACTCTAGAATGGACTAAATATGCTAAAATTTTACAATTCATATTTACATTTCCAAAATGAATTTTATCGCTTAATTTCAGGAATGGAAGAACAACGAAGAACAGAGAACGTAAAGAACATGCGATTCTAGAAAACAGGAACCCAAAAAAAAAAAGGAACAACTAAGATGAGTGATTGAAGAACGAAACAAAAACGAAAACGAAAGAACCTCGAAAATTCATATTTTGAAAGAACAAGAATAAGAACGAAAACAACCGTTTTCCGTTGTTTTTTTTTCGTTTTATTTTTTATCATTTTTTCTTTCGAATTTCACAACAAAATTCTTCGAATTGC
Organism: Ferrisia virgata; assembly: GCA_900060175.1. Lineage (NCBI taxonomy): Eukaryota > Metazoa > Arthropoda > Insecta > Hemiptera > Pseudococcidae > Ferrisia > Ferrisia virgata. Next base: position 26,187 of record FIZR01019387.1, on the reverse strand, counting down.
TGTAATTTCAGTGCATTTTAGTAATTTTTTCCAACATCTTACTCAATTTTAAAAAATTTGGAAGGTCGAGTGGTCGAGCAAAAACCAACAAGAACGAGAACAGAGAACCAAACAAAACTAAATAAAGAACGAAAACAGAAAACGAGAGCAATATTTCAAGAACCAAGAGGAATAAGAATAAAATGAGAACAAAGTTTATAAATCCTAAATGAAAACAAAAATAACAAGAACAATAACGAGAGCCAAAATTCATTCATTCTTTCATTCCTGTCTAATTTTATTGAAATCCTACGATCAAAATGAGATCATAATGAAAATTATCAATTCAACGAAATGATGACAGGAATTTGCATTACTTCAAGGAAGATGTTTTGGCCAAACAAAGAACAAAATTACTAATTAAAAATGGTAGATTTTAGCTACAGAAGTGAGCACATTTAATCAGTTCCCGATTGGAATGAACTGAGTACACGCTTTTTCGGACTTTTTTCAAAACTGCCAAGTATATAATAAATATTCTGATTTTTTCTCACTCCTATCTTCTCGTGGTTATATCGAAAGCTGATCAATGGAGGACAACAGATTCGAAAATTAGCATGAAAACAGAAACGCCAAAATAATCACTTTCATAATGCTTTGTTTACAGTCTTCCTGCAGATTCGAAACGCCTACAGAATCCACGAAGAATAGAAAATTGTACTTTTTTTCATTCGTATCGTCGACATCGACGTTTCTTTCGAAATAAAATAAAAATTAGTCATTGAAAATTGTTTGAAATATTCTCAATTATTACATCATCTTTGAAACCGTACGAGGAAACGAAAGATCAATTTAATGAGCATGTACGTATTCCCACACCCATCTCAACAAATACTCCAAAACTTTGTACTCGAGTTGATGCTCAAACTTCTTAATAAAACAAAACCGAATTCGAGAGAATATTTCTTTCTCATTGCGACGCGACATTTACTAACAAATTATCGTACCAATACGAAACAAGCGATCAAAATCAATCGATCATTGATTTCTTAAAGCTATAAAAAATTACGTCACGTTTGCTTAACGTGTACTGTATATATGAAAAAAGGAACAGACATCGAAGAACATACGTACAAATAAGTCATAAAATTACGCTTTAACGCGCATTTATTTGCTCATATTTTCTACTTTTTGATACCATTAACGTTTTACATACAGAGCTTGCAACTGCGATAAAACTCGTAAAAAAAAAACCTACGAATTTTGAAATTCATCGATTTTTCCTTGGAAATGGAAATAAAACGTACTGTATACATACATAACATAAGATATATGTACCTAAGTTACGTAGTAACAATACCTGCATTTATAAGTACACATAAAATGTGCCAATGTGTACAACTGAACTAACAATATGTGTGGTTGGCGGTTACACACAAAGTATTAGTAACTAATATTTGTATAGGTTTTCGATATATGGAAAAAAAAAAATTTGTATTGGAAGTACTTTAGATTTTTTCGTAAGAAACAAATCGAAAAATTTTTATCGATTACATAAAATATCATATTGTGACGTAAGTAGACGACTATAAGATCTGGTACTTTCAGAAGCAAAATTTCGTTTCACTCGAGCCATTTCTACGTCGTGTTTAGAGAAAATCTTCAACTTCAATAATATTCTTATGAAATACCGGATACTCAAGATGGGGCTTGGCGTTTCGCATTACTTTCTCGTTTTAAGATCGCAAATGAAAAACAATTGCGCATATTTCAAGGAATAATGTTAATTTGAAGTGATGGAACAGTTGAATCCATTTGAAAAAACGCTCAATTGAAATTTTTACCATTTTAAAGGAATTTTGCCAATGTCAATTCCGTTGAAAGTTTCTTCGAAATTTCTTGAAAACGATCGAATGGAATTCGATGAATTTTGGATATGTTGTAGAAAACGGGTATTCCTTTTTTTTTGGATTTTTTACTTCAGATCAAAATTATTTGAGCTTGAAGAAACTCGAAAAAAGTGTTCTCGTTTAGCATGATAATATTCTCGCTAGGTAAAAAAAGGCTTTGTACACATGCGAGGTACTGTTTTCTACAACATATCCAAAATTCGCCGAATTCCATTCAGCCATCTTTGAGAAATCCTGCAGAAACTTTTAACCAAGGCTTGAGAGCGGAACGCAAAGAACAGAACGAAACGGAGAGAACAAAACGATTTCAGAAACAGAGAAACGGATGGGAACGAAACCAAGGTTGACCAGAGTCTCTGAAAATCAAGGCATGAGACTGGAACGCAAAGACTAGAATGAAATGGAGGGAACGAAATGATTTTGATAGGAGAAACAGACAGAAACAGGTCCGTTTATAACGAGAAAAGAGAGAGAAACATACGGAACAAAACAAGAATAGAACACAAAAGGTTGGGAGCGAATGGGAACAGAAAGGATAGGGAAAAGCACAGATACAAACATTCAGGAACAGAACGTTTTGTTCTTCGATATTTCTGATTTTATTCTGCGTTTTCCTCATGTTTTGCTCACAAAAATTAAACTTAGTTATTCAAGAGTTCTTTGCTTGTGATTTATTACGAAATTATATTTAGATTTTTTTTCTGAATCATATTCGTTGGAAGTTGATTAAAAAAATTTTAATTTAAGAATTACTTGAAAAAATTATGTATTTCAAAGTTATTGGTAAAAAATCAGTATTACTATGATTTTTATCTTTAGGTTCAGCCATTTTGAAATTATCAGTAGAATTAAATTAACAAAACAAATGAACAATAGAAAATTTATTATCTGAATTTGCCCCTATCCTATGTGAATTTCAGAATTAGTTTTCGAATATGTGCAGTTATGCCACTATTTAAAATACCAAAATCAAGAACGAAACGGAACGGAATAAAAAGATCGATGATGTAGAGAGAACAGAACAGAAAGATAATTCATATGAAAATATAGGAACAGATCAGAACGAAACCCTCTAAATGGTTTGAGGAACCGGAACGATTTTGAAAGAATACCTCAACACATTTTTCAATTGAGGAACGGAACAAAACAATTGTTTCGGTCCCAAGCCTTGCTGAAAATTGTAATTCCGAATCATCATGTAGCGAGTCGCTCACCAGAAAGACTCTGAGTCTGTTGACAGTCTCTTTTTTCCAAGTCTTTTAATTATTTTTTTTTTTTTTTCTATCAACAATAACTTACAGCGTATTTTTAAACGTAGAAGATATTAAAAACAAAATCTGCATTGTATTGCTAGTTAAATGGCACAGAGGACACCTTGAAAAAAGAAAAATGGTTACATTTACAAATTAAATTTCTTTTTTACTTTCAATACACATATGTAAACCACTTTCAAAAGACTTGACAAAAAATAAAAACAAAAATATTGGGACTCGAAACAGACTCGCACTCGTTAAAAGACTCGTTCAAAATAAAGACTGGGAATCGCAAAAATTGCGAGTCTCCAAAAAAAAAGACTCAGAGTCTCCGAGTCCTTTCAGAGCAGACTCTGTTCGAAATTTCCCAAAAACGGCAAAAATTCCGATTAAGCATCTTTTCAAATGGATTCAACTGTTGTATTATTTCAAATTAACATTATTCTATGTATTTTGCTTAATTCTTTTTCATTATTAATTCTCAAACAAGAAAAAAATGGAAAAATTCATTCGTCTAAAAAATATTACCTTAAGAGATTGGGTATGCTACCTTTGCAACGCGAAGTCTCACCTTAAATCAAGTCTGACTATCCTTTTTAAAATATGACATTTTCGTACCAAAAGTACTAAGTTGGTAACATGTAATATAAGTACAATCAAACATGATTGGTTGTAATTTGAAAATACAACCAATCGCCATTCGCTTGTACTTCTGTTACATGTTGGCAACCTAACATTTACGGTGTACAAAAATACCATATTTGGAAAGAGGAAACAGGGTTGGGCATGATTCGAGTCAAAATTCAAATCGACTCTGCTACTTAGAATATCATTTGTAATTCAAATTCAAAAATTTCAGAAAATTCTAACAAGGTTTCGAATCAATTTCTGGCGATTTGCTGCTTCTTTCGATTTTTTTAATTGTTTGTTTTGCTAATTTTTTATTTCTGATTCAGAAAACTGAGCAATGAACTGAATTTGAAAGCCAAAAATAAAATTGATTAGTTTTTTTATTCAATATTTCAATTACAGAGAAAAATTGCAACGAAATTCATCACCACTTCGAGTAATCTACAATGAATACGGCCTTAAAATTAAAAAAAATTGATAAATTGATAATTCGTTGATTCGAATCAGCAAATCAAGTTAACTGATAGGAATCAAAGTTCGATCAACTTTTTTCGAATCTGATTTGAATCTGCAAAATGTCGTCTATTTGCGGATTCGTATTCGAATCCTATTTTTGCTAATTCGTACCCAACCCTGGAAAGAAATCAGACTTCATTCAAACACCCAGTAAAAAAATTCTAGATTGAACTTTTAGTTTAATTTAATTTGAGCTCTGGCTTATCATTAAAAATGGAGATGTTGCCAAATGTTGGATAAGTTGAGCAGTTGAGAAACGATACCAAAGTAATATAGTCTATATTACTTCGAATGATATCATATCTTGCGTAAGAGAATAATTTTACTACGCTAGCATAACCTTGTAATTACTTCATTCCTTCGATAGTCAAATTAAATCATTTTCAAACTAAAATTAAAAACCGCAATCAATTACCACAAACCTTTACTAACTAAAATATCAAGAAGATTTTTAGAAACCTATGTAATTGGTGCATAGCATTTTGTTTACATTTTTGTTTGTAATAACGAAAGCTGAAGTTAGCTGAGCCGACTACAATGCAAAAAATAAATGAATATTTTTGCAAATTGAATTTTACAAAATTTACAGTACGATCAGTTTACAGTTATCATATCAGAGAGACGAAAATCAGAAAAATAATGAAATTATTTAATTTATAGCCATCGATCTCATAATAATCAGGTTGCGAAAGTTGGATATTGATTTACTTTATAAAAATCTTACGATGCAAAATTAAAAATTGTAGTGTTGTAATCAAATTAGATTTCTATGAGTTGCAAAGCTCCATATGAAATAATTTCAATTCCAAGAGTTGGAATGTTGAATATTTGAAAATTAAATTCAATATTATGTGGTTAATTAACTCTTGTCGAAGCGAAATTAATAATGTAAACTTGGAATTATTTCAATTCGTGAAAAAATTTCCAAAACACTTTCACCAACCACCTCCCAACATCAATCAAAATTTTCCAACGATATATATTTACTGCATCGACTGTGGACACACCAATACATTATTTAGATGCTCACCTTGTAGACGACAATTCGGCTCCGCTGATGACCGGTCCGTTGACCACAGATTTTTCATTTTTCTCGTTATTCTCGGTGTGCTGTTTCTGATGCATGAGCGATTCGGACAAGCATTTTGATTTATGACCGCACCAACACGCTAAATTACCATTCTCGCCAGCGCCCACCATTAACTTCTCTTTGAGACGATCGAAAAACGTTGCGTTCTTCTTTTTAAACGCATCTGGTAACTTTTTAGCCGAATCGTTAGGACTAGCGTCGGACGATGAAGATTCAGCGGCATTGGCGTTGGTTCTCTTCGAATCCGGAGTAACGATATTTTTATCCTTTTTAACGGTATCTTTTTCTTCGGCAGCCGACGAGAACATACTCATAAGATCTTTCAATCTTTCCGATTTAATTTCATCGGCACCGATCAACAATGCGAAATCTTTCAACGAGCTGGTTGCGCACGATTTGACGCATATATCGTTCAAGTCTTTTTCAGTCAGCGGTCCGGCGAATTCGTCTAGAATCGAATTCTTCGAGATTGGACTAGCGTCGTTATTTGACGATTTACTTTTACCGCCACCATTACCGCCACTTCCACCACCTTGAATCGGTATCAGATTCGGGATCGGTCTGGGCAATGGTTTCTTTTTGGGCGCAGCTTCTAAACCATGTACGCGTACTTCGTGCCGGATCATTTCGCTTTCCCAAGCTGCTTTGTAGTGACAAACTCGGCATTTGAATTTTTTCACGTAAACGCTGCCATTTTTCGTTAATATTACATCCTCTGGTTTTAGCGTACCGTTTAGGTAGGCAGCAGCGGTGAGATTTTTCATATTTAACGTTTTGCATCCGCCGGATCCAACGTTTGGCTTCACCATTGTGATTTCAACTGCTGTGGCCATCTGTAAACAAATACGTCGAAGATGGTTTAGTATTGGTGATCGTAAATATACCAATGTACGTCGAGATGGCGAAATAACATAAAATAGAATTACAAAGATCAGTTATCTTCCCGAAGACAAATAAAAATCTTTTGGATGCGTTGCAATGGAAACAAAAGCTAGCAAAATGGGAAACTGTGCTTTTATCTAGATTCAAGAAAACGATAAAAAAACTACACCAAACTAAAGTAAGGTTTCTGCCAACAACATACTGATTTGCTAATAATGACCCGATGATAAGCGTTGTTATACATTTATTTGTTAGCAATAAGTAGGTGTTTCATATTCTCGTCAATATAATTGTACCTAAAAGATAATTTACACACACACACACACACACTCTCATAATACAATTACAATATGGCGGTTGGTTCGTCGCTTTGTCGATACATCATTCATGAACGGATATTATAGTTTGATGGTGATAATGACGAAGGACGAAGCAACGAGCAGGACACAAACGTACTATGCATTTTTGTACTTCTATAACACTAACGACAGAACTACCCGCATTTGCGACTCGATATAGCCTCGAGTATATAGCGCTCCATTATACATCTCAGTCTGTTTCATCCTCTCTCGACTCGCTTCAATGTTCATCTTTTGCACCGCTCCTTCTATGATCTTGCTGTTGTGCTCTCCTCTTCATATCCGCAACCTTATCCTGCATATCAGTGTTAGGGGTCTCTTCGACAACACGACCGACTCGTTTCTGTTACCAAAAAGCTTCATACGACGATCGATTAGGCACGCTGTGAAACGTTTCTACGTTCTTCTTTCGATTCTCTTTCATTATATCCGTAATGTGCGACGAGTCTATCTGCCATTTACTTCCTTTACATTAGTTGTACCTTTGTCTATTCTTCAATTCGTTGTATTACAGAATGGTCAAGCTGCCAGTGTTGGCTTGACTCATTCAGCGTCTGTATTATGAGTACATATGCTATAAGGTAGCTTTCGAACGGATTCTTAGTACATTTTATCACTAATCGGAGACTTAGGCGAGACTAAGAACACAATTTTACTCAAAGCTTTAGAATTTAATCAATTCTGATTGTTTTCACGTACCCGTAATAAATACTTCCAATATTTCTTCCAAAAGAAAGAATCGAATTAATCATTCCGCATTAAACTGTACAATGGTCAAACTCACTTAAATTTGATAAGAGTGAAAATGACAAGACTAATAATTCAGTAAATCAAATTCAGCAATGTTTGATGATACAAAGCATCATAATCAGTATCAGTTGATACTGGATTGAAGTTTGAAGAGTATCACAAAGAGATGTTTATAATCCATATTGATCCGGATCGGGTAAATTTTTGAAAAGTAATAGGATTACCCAATACAGATCATGATACTTCGTACTGTTTTTTTTTTTTTGGGAGCGATGATATTGCAAAACCAAAAAAAAACTCTTGTCTATTTCAAGAGTAATGACGTCATTATGACATGAAGTGTTGATGTATCACGTAGCGATCCCTGGGGGAAAGAAAAAGAACTAAAAAGAACAAGTACGGATCATGATACTTGTGATACTTTTCGATCCGGTATCAACCAATACGGATCATGATACTTTATAAGTATCATTAAACATTCCTGGCATCACTATCACACTTCTACAGCGTGTTCAATTGATTCTGACAACCCACCTCCCTCAGAAAAATGAGAATTTTTCGGGTTAAAAATGTGAAGTTGGCAATTTGTTTCTGGAAACACAATATGACGAGACGATCAGTACAGGAAAGGGAGGATGATTCCGTTTTTGTATTTTTCATTACGCGCATGCGCGTATACTTGGTATTTTTTGTTTATATATTCTCTTCAGCATTCTGGTTTTTTTTTCTCATCGTTATGTTCCGAAAAGTATAGTATTTTTTTCATTTCTTCATTCAAAATATCGAAGTATCAAAATTAAATCATTTTTTTTTTGGCCCTGTACTAGCGTTTTTCCAGATAGAAATAAATTTATTAACCATGTTACCTCTGTTCTGTACATGGTGTTCAGATGAATACTGAGAATTTAAGCTTTCAGTCTGTCAGTGTTAAGTTTGCAATCATGTATTTTCATACAATGTGTTTTTCTACACGTTTTAGATTCCTCACTATGAATATACACGAAAAATAAAACAAGAACAAACCTAACTGTACAAATAAATGCATAATTAAACGAGATCGCATGACGGTATGAGAATGAGAAGTAATTAGATCTTATGATGATATGAGAAAAGAGAAAAATTACATCTAAAAACGAGATGATAATGTACATCGCGAAAAACTGAAGTAAACGCGCATGCGCACAATGAAAAATACAAAAACTTAATCATCTTCCCTTTTCTGTACCGACCGTCTGGTCCAATACGAGATGTTGGAAAATGATAATACACAAAAACAAGTTGCCAACTTCACATTTTTAACACAAAAAATTCTCATTTTGTTAATGTGAGACTTCGCGTTTCACATTTTTTTTTTCATTGAATACTTTTTTTTTGTCGAAGGTAAAGTTTTTAAGAGAAATGAATTTTGCGTTATTTTCATGTTTCAAGGTTTCTTAATGAAAAATAATTAAGCGTATTTCAAAGAATAATGTTGATTTGAAGAAGTAATGGTAAAGTTGAATCCATTGGAAAAGACACTCAATCCGAAATTTCTGGCAGGATTTCTCGATAACAACTGAATGGAATTCGATGAATTTTGGATATGTGGTAGAAAACAGTACCTCCAACACATGTATAAAGCTTTTTTTTGAATTTTTTACTTCAGATCAAAATTATTTGAGCTTAAAGAAACTCGGAAAAAGTGTTCTCGTTTAGCATGATAATATTCATCACTATTTCATAAAAAACATACAATAATTGTGGTAAATTTTCAAAATATTCCCAACAATTGTTCGTTCTTCGTAATACCTACATCGTTAAATCATCATCATCATTAACGAGTGTTGAACTGAACTGACAATAAAATTTCCTACATACACACGAAGACAATCAATAATTAAACTCCGTATACACAGTCCACACACCTTTAAACCCATTTGTTCAAACATTGACAACGACAATGAAACCTGCAGCAACTCGTAAGTAAAATACCTGTGCAATGTACTTATGACGATGAAAGAAAAAAAATGAATCATTTATCCATCTTTAGATAACATCGTCATCGATAGCACGGTATCTGTTGTCTAACAAATCGACACGATGCGGCGTCGAGTAATACGCCAAATCAAGGACATTTCAACAAAATATCGAGTAGGTAAAGTACATATTATTTAAATCAATCGAGACCAAGATTTAGAAGACAACGATGCAAATGATTCTCATTACGTACACGTGTGGCTGCGGTGCTCTGGTTATCCGTTTCATATTCACGTTTAACCCGTTGGAAAGAGTACAAAAGGGAAGCAGTTAAGTCTCCTTGTTGACCTTTACCGTATACGTGAACGTAGCGGTAGCGGTCAGCGGAATGGCCGAATCCTGCTTCATTTCCATATGAAAGCGGTTAATTTCGCAGCCATGCATCGCAGCCCAAGATTTTCAATAAGTTTACAGGCTGGAATGGAAAGCAACGATGTAGCGAGGTGTTACTGGATAATTCAAGCGAATATCGAGTAACGCTGATGAGAAAAAAAAGATGAAAACATGGATGATGCGAAGAAAACAAGACGATAAACAAACTCGTTGAACTGATACAGAACGAAGAAACTGTACAAAAATAGAAAGGAAATGCTGGCAATCAGGAAGGGAACGGAAAGGAACGGAAGCGAGAAGGCAAGATAAACAAGTACTTTATGGAAAAATTTTAATTCTTTGATTTGGTATATTTTTGAATTGATCTATTTGCAGTTGAGTTTGAGCATATAAAAGTTTAGCTCTCAAGGATTATTTAGAGGAGTGCGATTGAATTTTAAAACAAGTCGAGAAAATGTTTCGAACCCCCCCCCTCCTCCTCCTCCTCCTTCCATTTAAGAAACTATATTTACCAAATTTCGCTGGTTAGTTCATTTCTTGGCCAGAAATTCGCCAACATCCCCACGATTTTGTTGAAAATCCACCAATCAATGATTACGCTGGACGTTGAAAATCATACTACTACGGTTTACTCGAAAACCCTACGTTCTAGAAAAAATTCGCATGGAAATAAAATTGTAGAACAAAAAATTTTCGTTCGATACTACACCCTTGGAGTTTTACCCAAGACCAACAAAATTTATTCTATGATGATGGAAAAGAAGGAAAAATAGGTATTCAAAAAATTTTTTTCAACTTGTATAAATAAGAAAAATTTTTTGAATACCTATTTTTGAAAATCATCCTGTTTGGAATCCAATAGCAAGCTCTCTAATGAACCAAGGTGGCTAAAATTTTATAAAAAATGATTTAATTAAGCTCAAAGTGTGGCACATCACCAAAAAATGGCCAAATTTATTTCTTTTTTTTTAGCACAAAAATTCTTGTTTTTTAGGAAGAGTGGCGGGGGGAGGGGTGAAGGGGAGAATCAATAGAACACGGTGTACTTGGAAACAAGTTGCCAACTTCACGTTTTCAATACGAAAGATTCTCATTTTTCTAAGGAGGGGGGGGGGTCAGAATAAATTGAACATGCTGCAAGTCTAATTCAAACTTTTTTCACGACTATAAACAAACTTATTTCTATTTTCAGCCAGTTTAATAATCATTTTTTTCATTTTTACTCCAGTTTTTAAATGAGTTGAATTCTATGGTTGGCCTGAAAAAAAATGAATATTGATAGTGGGTCTGCGGAGGGTAAAGGAGGAAGAAATCTTAGTTCTTTTTGATGCTTGAATCAATTCTACTAACATATTATACTGAATGAAAATTGAAAAAAAAAAAAAAAAAACGCAAGGCTTAATTCTCCTTTTTCCAAGTCCAACCAGATTACATTCTTTACTGCAAGTTTTTCAACAAAAAAACGCTAACAGAAAACATACTTCAAACATTCCACTATAATAAAACTCAATTCCTGAGAAATATGGTAAAAATTTCGTTGAATAACCCGAAGCAATTCGTACCTCGACAAGTATTAGCAAGAAGCATTTACAAAAGTGTCTATAACCATAGGAATCACCCATTTATAAATGTATCATTTCACAATGGCATACTGAAACTACATACGTATATTGTATGGAAATTTCGCATCCGTGGTGTCTTCATTCTGTCTGAATGGTTGATACCAACAACAGACAAAAATAAACGACACGAGGAAGCCCCTACCATGGATGTTCGCTTGATTTAGCTAAATTAGTGAACATCCGTTCCAATAACAGCACTTACACGTCGTCGTTCACAGTCGATCCACTCGTTCCTCGTTGTATTGGACGACGTCCGCCCAACAGCACATAGCTAACTCCCAACTTCTAAGCTTAGACCGGAGCGAGCCCATTTTATTATTTCATTGCACGAGGGCACGAGCAATGCGAAGAAAACAGCCAACAAAATCATCGATAATAAACGCACGTTAAGCTTTACGTTACTGTTACGAGCATATTACTGGAGATTTTTATTTTTAATAGGCAAATACCTTCACTTTGAAGTTTCAACTGTATGAACCATATATACATTTATATAGGTCTAGGGTACATAGATACACGAACACAATAAGACGACAGTACTCTCAGCAGTCTAAACATTATCGTAAAAAGCAGTCTGCATTGGAAAATTTCCATTCTATTCAAAATGCACATACGCTGACTTGTATAGAATTATTTCATATGGACATTGATACAAAACAATCGTAGGTACGTAGACCTACTACACCTAAGCACAATAACAGCAATAATAATGCCGAACAACAAAAACACAGCAAACGCGTTTACAAACATGTATTATTTTCTCATCCCTTCCTATAACAGCTATCTCTGGCACAGAGCACAGAGCACAGAACACAGAGCACAGACCCTGTTGCCTGTTATGTAGCTATCAACTTGCACCGACCGATACGATGACGAGCTGTCGTGTAATCATCATCATTACCACAACTTCATCATCATCATCATCATCGTCGTCGTCGTCAGCTATTGCTATATTCGTTCGTACACCACGTTGTTGGTTGTTGGTCGTTGTTCGTTGTCGTCGTAACAAACAGAAACACCCGTCATACCACCGTCCCCTTCGCCACAACGGACGCGTCGATCTCGAGAAACACACTCAGCCTTCTGCCAGAACCGAACCACCAGTCACTAGTCACCAGCCATCGGCAAGCGGCAAAATCGACGAACCGAATGAGGTCATCGATAATCACGTCAGCAATTCGTACCACTACAACGACGGTACCTACCGCGAATTAATCGACACTGTTGTTGTTGTTGTTGTTGTCGTCGTCGATATGTTCTGTATTCTGCATTACGATAAGTATAAACTAATCCAGAACGGATGTGCACTCCTTCGGCAAACACTTCCAAGTAATGTGCTGACTGAGACTGACGAACCTCGAAGCTACATATTACTTTGTGGAATCTTCGAATAACGCAGGCAAAACCAACCATCTCGTAACCTTTTATTTATACCTATTACTAAGATTGGCCATCTCAACAAAGCTATCCACTTCGGCAGGTAGAATAAGCTTGCATCTTTGTTCAATACCATTCTCGTTCGGCCTTACTTTATTTTCATTCATCTCGAATTACAAAATATACCTATGCATCATATGTACCGAATGCTGAGTAATGGTAATTAAAAATAACGACTCGATTATGCAAAAAAACATTCGTTGCCACAAACAAAGCTTTTCGTACGTTTTTCTCCGATCGCCAATTCTCATCGTGCCACAAAAAAGAATTCACCAGCGGATGCGTAAACGTGGCAATTAATTCATTTTGTTCTTCGCTCGCTCCGCTACCAGATAATCAAGAACATGGCGTTGGCAACCGGAGACTCGAAGCGAGCTATCGTCGGACTGAATAGTGTGCCTTCTTTTTTTGTTCAACGAGTGATGGGGAGAAAGGTTGTAAACACCCGCAAACAACAAAACCACAATCAATTGTTCGCTATTGAAGTCTCTAAATGAGTCGAAATAGTGCACTTGTAGGGTACGTGCAGGTTACCAATGCAGACGAACATTGCATGGTATTATCAATACAAAAGCTGCAGAAGTTTTAGATGTGGGTACAATGGCAAAGGGCCACACCAAAAGACTCGTGAAAACCAGTTGGGTATAATTTGTGAAAGAAATATAACTGGAGATTTTTAACAATACGAGATTGCGTGGTTTTTTTTTCTTTTCTTTTTAAAACAGAGAAGTTGATAGTGGTCCTTTTTCTCCTTCGTAGCTTGATTTTTCCAAGGGTTGGTAAGATTTATGATTTTGCATCATTAGATAACGAGTTTTCAAGATTAAATAGACTGATATCTGTTTTCGAATATGTAGGTAATATTTTTAGGAATAGTTTTGCAGAGGTGTTCAAGACTTCCTCAAAATATACCATTTTATCCAAGCTATAGATTTTTTTTTTTGAAATATTAAGAACAACGTTTTCTCTAGGAATTTTCTTGAAAAGTATAAAGAACAAGGGTCAAAAATCAGGTACACCTATCTAGAGACTGTACACGTATTCAGTTGATGAGAACCCTGAAAAATTCCATAGAACTGTACGAGGCTGGTCCAAAGAGAGAAGGCGCTGTAGACAATGAAACGCCAAGATATGCCTCCCAGCAGGTTACAGCGGAAAGGAATCACAGAAAATTTTTGTCAACAGTAACTCACCTAATTTCCATTAGAGAGCGCTGATATTTGACCCGAAAAATTACTTTTTTTCAACTTTCAAAATGGATTTCACATGCAACACTGTTTTTGAAAATTTTCCGGTAATCTGATTGGTTGAGATCAGGGCTGTGAACCCGAACCGGAACCAGAACCAGAAACTGCTTGGAACCGACTCAAAATAGGAACCAGATCCACAACCAAAAAGAGTGGAATCAAAACCGAACCGGAACTAAAAGTGATGTGATATCATGCAGTTTACGGTTGTTGTTGTGGTTTTTTGTTGATAAAAATATTGTCAATTTTCATCGGTTGAGGTCATATGAAATAATTTACCAAATTCTCTCATGTCTGTGTCCATCAGCAAGACATCTTGGTGTTTCAGTGTCTCTGTCTATAAAAGGCGTACAGAGACTGCAATGCGAAGCTACGTTGCCTATACCTCTGCACCTTATAGCAGGGTTGAAAGTATGTAAACAGCTGCTAATCAGTTTGTGAGTTCGTGTTGTGTAGTTGATTTCAATCATTCTTTGAAGTTTTAATTTATTTTCAAAATGTTTAGTTGCTTTTCTAAATAACGAGAGCCAACTTTTCGCTGCAGACCACCCACATGAGAAAAGTCCACTATTTTGAATCAGTTTTTTAATTTAAAAAAGAACGCTTTAGGATGCTTTTCTCCTAATCAGCATTGAGGGCAGGAAGGGTTCAATGCAGCTAAAATGTCAAAAAATCCAAAAGGCACATCTAGGGTCTGTACTGAATGTGCATACCAAATTTCAAGCAGCTAGCTCAATTTGGAGGAGAGTTATGCGATAACAAACATTATGATTAGAATAATGGACCAAAAAGCGCATATTTAGGGCTGCAAAAGGGTGTAATGGAGGTGAAAAATCAAGATCCCCCTCCCCCCTAAAAGCATATCTAGGAACCCTACTAATGTACAGACCAGATTTCAGCTTCTTAGCTCTATTTGCTCTATTTGGAAAGGAATTATGAGAGGAACAAACTCAAAAAATAAGAAAAATGAAAAACCTGGTCAAAAAATCACATTTCTGAGACTGTGAGGGCGTGTAAGGGAGCTGAGAAGTCGGGACCCCCAAAAAGCACATCTAGGGCCTCTACTAAATGTACATACCTAATTTCAAGTACCAATCTCAATTTGGTGGGAAGATTGGGGAGGAACAACTCTAAGTCAAAAAGAAGGAAACCTCTCACATCTCCCTTCCTAATTGATTTAGGAGGTTGATTTTTGGATATGTTATACAACTTTTGATTCTGTATCAATTAGTTTAAAAAGGGACAATTTTCGCGTTTTTAACCCTTCAGCACCCGTACCCCAAATTGGGGCATGACTGAATTTTGGCCCAAGTTCGTTCATATTCATATGTATCTAATCCGCTGCCAAACTGAACCGACTGACCGAATTGGAGTGATTTTTGTCAGTATCCAATGGAGTAAATGATTTTAATGTTCGAAAAAAAATAATAATATCAAACATGGGTAAAAATCATCTTAATGGTCTTCTAGGACCTCAAAACGGATTTTGTTGATACCCCTCCCCCCACCATTTAATAGACAAGTTTTCATTGACAAAATGACATAGAAAATCAGGCCAAAAATTGTGTGTTGAAAAACACTATCATTAAAATTGTTTAAAAATGAAAGATTCACATCATGTAACCCATAAATTCAAAGATTTAATATTTAAATTTACCTGCAAAATACAAACTGATGAAGAGCTGTTTTACATTCTTACGACACTGTCATTAGGCGCAAAGGTATAGGCAACCTAGTGGTACATTGCAATCTCTATACCAGCAGGGTCAGCCATTATTATTTTACAAATCAAATCTCAGATCACCAGATCATTTTTCCTCAACTCTTGAGTAATATTTCATAATTTAATTAATTATTAAATCAATCAATCATTGATTGATAGTAACTCAAGACTTCTTCGTTAGGGGCGCTGTTTAATAATTCTTGTTCAACTGTATCAGAATTTCGATTAATCAAGATTTCAGACGTGGATTTTAATCAGATTTTTGTCTGGAGAAAGAAAAACTTCCAACCGATATAGATACTAAACTACAAGATGCCCATCTGCAAGTAACAAGAGGTAAAAAGAATTACAGCAAATCCTAGTACCGAATTGTTCACGGCTATAGCCGTTAGGAGCGCTGTTCACAAACTCCCGCAAAGACATGCTCGGAATTTTCTGCATCTTGATCGGTAGAGATCTTGGAATTTGCACGTATTGCTGCAAAGTCATTTAGTGCAGTTAGTTTTAGTCTAGAAGAAATAGTTGCTCCGAAGTTCTAAACAACAGCTGGGACACAGTGATCAGCATGCGTACGAGATACGCCGTGAGTAACTGATTACTGATTCCCCTTTACCATTGGGACCACCACCACTACTAGAAGGTTATGTTATTGTAGTTTCAATGAACTTCGAAAAGAAAAATTTGTAATCAATGAACATTGAGCTGGAATTAGTGATCACTATAATCAGAGCGCCTGTATACAGGGGAAAAAGGGCCAAACTGTGAACCATACTTTCTTTACACCTCGAGCAGGAAATTTCCATCTTGGTATTTCACACTTTCAGCAAAGGTGGTAAATCAAGCTTTAAAAAATGGTCTGCAAATTCAACGAACCAATATTCACCTCAAAGTATCTCCGACTCAAGGCGGGTACGCGATGGTATTCGCAGAATTCTCCGAATCATCGGGTACTAAACGAAGTATGAAGGGCACTGCTCGAGAGAAATCATCACACGATCGATAAATCTTTGAAAAATCCTTCGAATCGGCTACGTAGTACACGTAATCGTACAGGTAGATAATGAGAAAGAAAATCGGGGTCACAGAATCTGCCACGTCGACTTGACATCTGTTTATATAAAAATACAAGATTATAAAAAACCTCAATCCTACATTCGTACTTCGGCATCGAACTTTCATCCATCAGTAGGAAGATCCATTCTGTAAATTCGATACGTTTTCCATCCAAACCAACGGAGATGGTTGACCATATAATTACATACTTTGACCTACACGAACGCGTCAAAACACGAAGAATATTTATTTGAACTGCATCCAAAATGATGGAAAGGTGGAATACTTAACTCTGAACGAGACAGACGCACAACTACGATCAAGATAAGCTAAGACGATGATGAAGATGATGACGACGACGTTAAAACATGCATCTCTGTCACTGGCGTCGAACCAAGGTGACCGCATCCGAAAGAAAGACAGAATAAAAAAACATTTCGACGCATCTCTTTCGATAATCACACACGCAGCTTCGAGCCACATTCGTTCGTCCTTCCTTTTCGCTTCGTCAAATTGATCCTCAAGGTTGTATCGATTTACGTACGCGTATGTGTCACTATCTTAGAGGTCTGTTTTTTTTTTTTCTGTAGCCTCTCATCCTCCTTCTCATCCTTTCTTCTACGTTGTGAGCAAATAAAGAAGAACACAAATCGTTGGGATAAATTAAACAGATACGAGTCTACTACTGCATTTAAGACGTCCTCGCTTTGGCCGCATTGTTTTGGTCAGCGTTAGTTAGTGTAAAGTCAACCTTCATTTGGGACACGACAACGACGACGACGACTATGGCGACGATCATGTTCTCGTTTTGAAAAGTTTCGTACCAAGTTTTTTCTACACGTATAAGCAAGTATGTGTGATATATTTGCGGTTATCGTCTTCGTCAATGTGTATGTGCTCATCTGAAGAAAACAAATGATTGTGTGGTCGCGTCGATCGGGTTATTTTATCATTCGCGTGGAATCTTTGTTTCGTCTTCATTCTTGTTCTGCGCATTAGCTCGGTTTGCTGGTTCTCGCCGTCCTTATCTTACCACTGCGGCAGCATTCCATCTCGAGAATGTTTCTCTCTACGTTTTTGCCCAGCGTCATCCTTGAAATTACCAATACTACCGAGATACACGTTATACCTGCCTAATTTCACAATGCTTACAGTCGGATGTTGGATGTTCCTTTGGCAGCAGAAATTCGATTCCATTAACGAATCTCACAACACAAAAACCGATCCTGCGCGACTCACTCGTTTGATTGTTGTTTACATTTGAAAATAAACAAATGCAACTTGCAACACCGAACAGATAACCTAGTTAGGTAACAAATAAAACCTTGCACGGTGCACATTACCTACCTACCTACCTACCTACCTATCTACGTGAAATTCGAGAAAATGGCGACCTCGTTATCGACAGAATTTCTCAACGTATCCGTCATCGTTGTTCGTCGCTAGATCTACCATCGTCGACGACGGATATGCCTGTACTACTGGGTATTTCCTTAAAACCATCTAGAACATCCTGTACAAACTCGCTTTCTCTCTCTCTCTCTCTCTCTCTCTCTTTCTTTATTCTTTCTCAATGTAATGTATCGACCAATTATAAATAACACTCGGAGCGAACACAGATTACTGTCGTAATAATGCAAGAAGGCACTCAGGCTCAGCAAACAAACAACCAGCCAGTTACGTACGTGTGTGTGTGTAAATATCCCTCTACTTAGATGTGCGATACATGTATTTGTGAAACAACACATAACGAAACGAATAACACATTCGTACGCAACAAAATATTAACACACAAGGCAGATGTACATAGCTGAAGAAAAACAAACCACACACAGTGACAAACGTTTTCCAAACATTTGTCCCTATTTCATCACCAACGTTACAATCGCGAAGCTAAATAGAAATGATGGATTAAGTGTAAACAGCCTATCTAAATTTAAATTAAAAAATTTTTCCACATTTTTTAGTACGATACGGTTCACTCTAAAGCAGGTATTTCATTCCAGTAATATCGAAAGGTAACGTATTTTGTTGGGCGGGCAGAAGGGAGGAAAAATTGTATCCGATGGCAGATTTAAAAAGGGCTTCGTGTGGGGAAATCCTCTTCGGCTCTGCTCTAAAATGAAATTTTCCAGCTCCTATAAATAAATCGGAATGAAATTGTTTGGACACGAGCTTGAAAAAATTTTCAAAAAATATGCTTTTAAAATTATTTTACAATTTCCAATTCGCAGCAAAACATTGTATTTCGCGCCAGACCTCCCTTGCTCCGTCACCCCGTCCCCTGGCACCATTATAACTGAAATACATATACTTCGGTGGTGTATCCAGCTCAAAAGACGGTTTACACTTGTTGGGTTTGAAAAAATAAAAATTAATCGAATGCCATGTTCGAACGTAGCAAGGGCGATATTTTGAAAAAAATGGTCAAAAGGCGCATTTTTTGAGGAGTTCTAAGCAAAATAAGTAGCATATAAATGTAGAAATTTTTTGTTTTTCGGTTTCAAGCGATGTCCAGACCACCACACACCATCCAGGTAATTGGAACTTTATGCATAAAAATTGTTCAAATTGAAAAATCGTGATGGAAAAAATTGAATTTCACAAAAATTTAACAAAACAGATTTTAGAAGGGGTAATGTAGGAAAAAATTAAAAGCGTGGAACAAACTTGCAAAAAACCACTTTTTTGGGGTTGCGAGTGAGGCAGACACGGTGGTTAGGATGAAAATTGAGCGCCTCAAAATTCAGATATTTGAAATACGTGCGAAGGTGTTATCAAAGATGCTGATTTCATTTATAACATTGTTATGAAAGCGAACTGAACTGGTAGCGGGGAAGGGAGGGAGGCTAATGCTTGAAATTTTGAAAAATTCATGTGGGGTATCAAAATACAGGTTTTCAAACCATCTAATTTCAAATTGTATATATTTTTGAACGTATAATCAATTTTGGCTACGGGTTGTGGGGCATGCTGGAGAGGGGGAAGGGAGGAGGTCGAAAATCCAAAATTCCATATGGGGTATCAAAATGTAGATTTTAAGGTGCCTGAATTTAAATTGAAAATAATTTTGAAGTTTAAAAAATTCGGACTTTAAACGGAAAGGAGGGGAGATTGTGGGAAAAAATTCAAAATTTTCAAAAATTCCATGTGGGATATCAAAATGTAGATTTTTAGGCTGTCTGTTTCAAGTTGAATAAATTTTGACATTGTGACCAAATTGAGCTTCGAAATAGGTAGCAAGATGTTGAATTCAGAATTTACACAATTTTCGGTAGTGTATCACTTTTGAGCGCACTAAAATTATATTTCCCAAAAGAAATGCAAATATTTTCAAAAACTTTAAATTGGTCATGGAACGTTGGAAATTTGTTAATAATGTTAGTTTGAATCATCCGTACTAAAATGGAAAATTAAATACAATACGCGAAAGTAGAAAAACAGAGAGTTTCAATTGTATAAAATAATAACAAATGTAACGAATCATCACACTAGATTTTCATCTGAGCTACTGTGTGAGGAGAGAGAAGAGGGAGGCAAGAAGACTAAAAAGTCAAAATCTTAAAACCGCACATCCAGCATCCTACCAAAACTTAATACCGAAATTCAACTTCCCAGCTCAATTTGGAGGAAAGATATAGACGGAAAAACCCTTTTTCAAGGTCAAAAAAATGGAAAAATATCTCTCCCCTTGATTAACCTAGGGAGCGGATTATTGAATACGTTTTACAACTTTTGATTCCCTATTAATTGGCTTAAAATAGACTTATTTTTGACATTTTAATCCTTCAGCACCCCCTTTCCCAAAATTTGGGCACAACTGAATTTTGACTCAAGGTCATCGCTATTCAAAAATATCAAATACGTCGCCAATCTGAGCCTATTGCCCAAATTTGATTGATTTTGGTCGGTACTGGGGGGGGGGGGGGGGGGGGGGGGGGGGCTGAAAAGTCAAACCCCCAAAACGGCACATCCGGCACTCCTACCAAAAATCTGAATACCGAAATTCAACTTCCCAGCTCAATTCGGAGAAAAAATGTGAGAGAAAAAGCATTTTTTTCAAGGTCAAAAAAAAAGGAACCCCCTTTCCCATATCTCCCCTCCTGATTAACCTAGGGAACTGATTTTTGGATTTGTTTTACAACTTACGATTCCTCATCGATCGGCTTAACATTGGCCAATTTTTGACATTTTAGCCCCTCAACATCCACCTCTCCCAAAATTTGGGCATAACTAAATTTTGACCCAAGGTCATCGCTACTCGAAAATATCAAATCCATCGCCAATCTGCGTCTATTGCCCAAATTTCATTGATTTTGGTCGGTACTGAGCTGAAGAAATAATTTTTAGTTGAGGGGAAGGGGAGGAGAGGGGAAATTAAAAAACAAACAAATAAACGGAATAAATATCTGATATGGTTTACAAATGGTGTCAATGATTTTTCGCAATGAGGGTTTCGTTGATGCCCCACCCCCTCCCCCTCCATCAACCGCAGATCTATAGACCGTAATAGCCTGGTATTCATTGACAATATGACATAGAAAATCAGCCAAACTAGAAAAATAAAATACGAAAATTTTTGAACCCCTTGAAATGAACACATGGTGAACAGAAATATTTAATCAATTCTTCTTTCATCTTTCCTTCCGTAATTCGATTCTTCCATCTCTGGAAATTGTTTAAACATAAGGTAGAGGGTTTGAGTCGGGTACTATCCTACACCTCCCCCCCCCATTCCCACCGAATTTATAAATCGATTAGTGCGAAGATTTTTCCAAAAAAAAAATGTGAAAAATACAACTTATTCCCCCTTAACACAGAAAAAATTCATCTCACTAATTACGAACCAGGGATGCGTAGAAAATTTACCTACTCTTGAAGATCAATCAAATTTTCACTAAAGATTTATGCGTGGAAGGGCGGGGGGGGGCAAGACGGAGGTAAATTTATTCATTTTCTAAAACCTTTGAAAAATATACTCAATCTGCTGTTCGCTTCATTTCTGTAATTTTAAATTCAAAACAATTATGCTTTTCGTTTTGATTTTTATCGTTCCTATTCTTTAACATAAAAAATTCAAGATTCTCTTTAAGAAATTCTAGTTTCAGTCTCTAATGAGGGAGAGAGAGTGAGCGAAGTTGGTAGAGGGGAAGGGGGTGTCGTCCCTGTCATCGTTATATAACTCGCATCAGAACCATAACGACAGAAAAAAAAGTATTCCTCCAGTCCAAATTCAGATAAATTTTTTTTTTTTTTTTTTTCTAAATCCGATGATATTTCGTATCCTTGAAAACCGCAGATGACATTCAATTACCCAAAAATTATCAGTCACTGTAGCAAAAAAAATAAAAAAAATAATCGCAACTCCAAATGTTTCCAATTTTAATAATCTTATCGCAAAATATTCCATTTCAGTTTTCAACTGATACTGCTTTCAATGTTCTTTTTCACGTCTTACCAAGTCCCTGATTCTAGGATACCCGACAATAAGTCATCTCGATTCTCGTCGAAGAAAAATTCCAACACACGTTCAACACGTGTTTAGTATAATGAACTACTTCTCATAGAAGAACGAATGACAAATACGCAACATTCGAGTATCTCCTACAAACGTACGTGTTACCGTCAGTAAAAACCAAAACCAAAGAAAAACATAAAGATAATCTTCGACCACCAGCATCACTCTCATAATCCATTTCAATGCGAAAGAATATACTAATTACACGTAATGTTGAAAAAAAAAAAAAAAAAAAACTCAACGAAAACCTATCCATTCACAACACATCCAACACAGCGTGCAACTCTGACTACCCCTGGAATTCTGTAAATAATCATCTTGGCTCGGTAACAAGAAAAAAAAAAAAAAAAAAACCAGCAGGCATGTACTCGATCGAGACTATATAATTTGACGCCACGTGAAAACGTTCTAGTATCGACATATTTCAACGTCTCAAATTTCGTTATTAATAACCCCCCTCCCCCCCCTCCAAAAAAGTAAAAAAAAAAAGAATTAAACTTGTAAAGCGAAAGTTGAAACTAAAAAAATACAATTGTATAATTTCAACCATTGCTAAATTATATCAAATGTATTCAAATACGAAGACCCGAACTGGTCACGTAATCGTAAGTGTATCGTGTAAGTTTGAAAAAAAAAAAAAAAAAGCATATTCCCAAGACCTGAAGAGAAAAACCGGTGACTACCGAAGAATGGGGGATCCCTTATGAATACATCACCGCTTCACCTCCACTACCCCCCCACCCTCCTCCTCGTACCATAGCAACCCTTGTACAATAACCGCTGCTCGATGCTCTGCCAATGGCGTTGTAGGCACTAACGAACGAAGAAGGTACATTATGAAAAACACCACTATTCTGCAGCACAGGTATACGTAGTGTGTACCTTTCTCTCGCCCCTGCAACCCTCATCTGTACAGATGCAGATTGTAATGACTTGAAAATTAATGAACAATCAAAACACTACGTAACAACTATACTGATATGTGTTCGGTCTAGTACCTGTTATATGTATTCCTACCTACCCCCCTAGCCCCTTGCAGCCCCATACGAACGACAACGTACCAAATACACACCAAGGTATATCGATTAATTAACGCCAGCGTGTAGCTCAGGTACTCAGTACCTCCTACAATAAAATAAGCCAGCTGGCTAAAAATGTATACGAATACGATCAACTCGTGTCATTCATAAAAAATAAAAAAAGGACACCACCAACATAACAAGAGGAGAGTAGTCGATGTGTAGAAGGTGAACTCCATCAACGACAACACAACAGTGCCAATCGTAATGTCGGATCGAATTACACTCGAAAATACAGAGATAACAAAACCGAGAGAGAGAGACAGAGAGAGAAAAAAAAGAATAGGTACTTCACTTACATTATAATAAAATCAACGATGCCATTGAAAATGGCAAATTCTCAACGAACGCTTCCATTGGTAGGTAATTGGTAGAATACCCACGAGTACCTACATCGTGCATGTGCCCAAGTACGAACGTAATTTCACATATGTAGATATGCATATATATATATACACCCACACTAACACATTCACCACAGTCACTTGCGCAAATAAATAATTAACACACCTTTGATCGAGTAAAAATATACGTAAACGTTGAAAAGAAACGAAAAGAAAAGAAAAAAATATTAATAAATCGAAGTTAATCACTCGATAAGTAATGCACGCAAAATAACGCGTAAGTAACTCGATAAATAGATAGGTAATCGAAATAAAACGTCGGAATATTATTTATAATAAATTTAAAGCAAATAATAGAGTGAAAAAAAAAAAGAGGAAAAAAATAGGTACTGGTCTGGGCAATTCATGAATTAGTCAGTAAAGTGAAAAAAAAAAATCGAACCGGACGAATGGTGGTAATGTAGTAAAGAAACACAACACAACACAACACAACACGAAACGAAACACACTACCCGCAGCCAGTCACCATCACGTACAATAATTATTACTACCGCTCAACTTGCTGTGCCAGTGAAAACGAGAACGAAGAACGAAGAACGGACGGAGCACACGCAGGCAGGCAGACATGCACGCAGCACAACACTGCACAATCACAAGCACAACTACAATATTCAGTTCGGTTCGGTTCGGTTCGAATGGAACACAAAACGAACGAGCGAACGAACGAACGCAAGAGACAACGCAAGAATTCCAATATGGCGGATTTTCAATGACGACCGACTACGGAGTACTACTAGGCCGAGCAGAGCGCGACACACCAACAGGAACTAACCGGCCAACTGCACCGTTGGCAACACAACGACGACTATGACGATCGAGAGCGCACATCTAGAAGAAGGAAAAGACGACGACGTCTTTTGTAAGTATTTGTAACGTCGTCGTCGTCGTCGACAACCACAACGACCACCACCGAGACTCTGAGCACAGCCAAACAACGCAAGAACAGCGGAGAAACTCGATTCACACTACTGGCAACGTCGTCGTCGTCAGTCGTCGTTATTGGGTTGCAGCAAGACCAGCAACTCGACAACAACAACACTACTACCAGCTCCGAAACCAACTGCCTTTCTCTGAATCGCTGCGGTGCTGGTTCTTCTCTCACCCAACAGCACAGTTGGCTTCAGAATAAGCTCGCTCGATAGTATTGTTTTTGTTTTTTTTTTTCAGTTCTGCGGAAACATATGTATAACGAAAGGTGCACATTCTACTTCGCCTACAGGCTGCAAATACTACACCTCTCATTCAGAATCTAGTACAACACACCTTTCTAAATTCTAAATCAAATTACTAACCTATTGTTCGATGGTACTTAGTGGTAAGGATACTGCGCAGAATGCTGCTGACTTTCAATAACTTCATATTCAACTAGGCAAACATCATTGTCGATGTGTTTTTCATTTGCAAATGATAAATTTGCTGACAATAGCAGATCTTCAACAATTGTAGCGCGGATTACTATTTGTTTTCTCTTTTGATTTGTACAAGAAAGTAAAATACTATGGGTAAATGGCTGCCTACACAGGCCAAAGACCTAGAGGCGAAAAAGTTCACTAATCTTTGAGAGCTTTAGAGTGATGACTTGGGCCAGACAACGTTGACGGTTCGTTGGCGTAAGTTGAATCATAATTATGACGTCAGCATTGTTTCGTCGTCCTTCGTCGAACCGTATGTACTATTAATAAAGACAGGAGAGACCGACCGGTCTGAGGGGCGGCGTCTCGACCATCGCAAATTAAGGTGTATCCCCCTCGGTATAAAATGCATTACGTACTACTAATGTATGTATGCGCTGTACTGTGTATA
The DNA here is from genome assembly GCA_900060175.1 of Ferrisia virgata. NCBI lineage: Eukaryota > Metazoa > Arthropoda > Insecta > Hemiptera > Pseudococcidae > Ferrisia > Ferrisia virgata. The sequence continues at coordinate 583 of FIZR01019387.1, read as the reverse complement.
TTCTTTAGTGTACGTACTTGGACCAGACAGACGTAGTAATGTGGTATGTGGTACCTCTACCTACCTAGCTAGCTCATTATAGACGCATGAACGATACCGTTTTACTATATCATCCTATCTCTCTCTTCTCGCCTCCTTATTATGATATTTCCTTTCCACTCGTAGTCAATCTTCTGTTTAAAGTATCACAAATCTAATCTCGTCAACGACAATAATTATTATCGATAGTTATAGTATGTGTACGTTGCTGTAATAAACCAACCAACCAACCCACCCAATCAGCTGAGTATCTTTTGTACAGTACATTAAGTTCGTATATGTACCTACGTTCGATAGGTACTGGTACAGGTAGACGTACCAAAGCACACCATATTTTTCAACTAGAGAATTCATTAATCCTATCACAGCTTCGTTATCAAATACTCGAAGAAAATAAAAACGACAAAAACCTAAACCTTCTTATCAATAAGGCATGCGGTACGCAGTACTTACTATGTACGTTGTGTACATATTGGAACTAATACGTATGCAGACACACACACACACACACACACACACACACACACACACACACACACACACA
>FIZR01019384.1:0-10596 GCA_900060175.1 Ferrisia virgata | reverse complement strand
CTAGAGATATTGAAGTTATTTCTCGGAAGTGTATGATTTTTTATGTTTCTTAATTGGTACTCCACCGTTTGCAGATTTCTACAATAAGCAAAATTCGGCTCAGTTTAGTATCTATCTACTTTTAGTGATAAATTACCTTGAGTAGGTGAGGGCAAGAGTACGCACCTAGTGTCTGGGAGGTTGCTGCTTCCACGTGAGTAAAGCTGAGGTGAAAGTAATAATTATCGCTGAAAGTGTAAACCTTTTCTTAAATTTTGGCATTAGCAGAAAATTTTTAAGTTCATTTCTCTAAACTCCTGGTAGGGAAGGGCGTGGTTCCTCAGGAGTAGAGGTCTAAAAAGGGCAGCTCAACTGAATTTTTTTATTTTCCCTGCCTAGATTAAGGATTTGTCATCAGATCGCTTTTAATACTGCCATCGAGCGTACCCCCATTTTTCTACATTTTGCAACTGTACTACATGCTAAGTGCCTACTCTTGCCTCCTACCTACACTGTGCTGTGAAATTATCGAATGAGAAAATGGATTTAGCACCGAAGCACTATCCTATATGCCTTTAATAATTTGTATTTTTCTTATTTACGCAAAATCTGCTTAAAAGCGATCAACGTTTGATTTCATATCTTTCATGTTCTATACTTGAACTATCTTTTAGCAGCTGAAAATTTTTAGTTTATTTTTTAGATTTATGCTCGAAGACGAGACGCGACGCGACGTGCAGTCGTAGGCTGTATGCATTTACCTCGCACTGTCTGTAATATGCACAATTGCATACCGAATACTCCTGTATCCTGACGTACAATTTTTTCCCCATTAGAACTCGTACACGTTCGTCTTGCGTATTAATTATTTAGTATTTATTTTTCAGCCATTCTTTCAACTTGTTATTTTAGTTTTTGGTGATATATTTAATTTATTATTTTATTTTACCTTCCTAACTTCCTACTACCGACTCCTGTATTACGCGTACGTATTACGTTCGGAGTACAGTCGTTACAATGTGAAACAGCTATACAGAAAGTGGAAAAGAAAAACAATAACACACACGTATTATATGTATAAATGTAAGTATGGTAACATACTCGTGAATTCGTTGTATACTACGGAGAAGAACGATTTACTTGAGCGGATATTCGCATAAATTAAAAATATTCGCTTTAAAATCCAAAACCATACATTCAACTAAAACCATTTACGCTAAAACTTTGAATAATTATAACAATAAAGAAACTTTACCTACGTGCCTTGCACAGTAAAGTATTCATGCTTTATACCGCGTTTTGTTATTAATAACAGGTGCTGCTAGACGTCACACCGAGTCTTGATGTGAAAAATGTGACAAAAATTATACCGTCGAGACTCTTGAGCTTTTTTAAATTGTTGCTTATTAAATGTCTCATTATTTTTAAAATTTCATCGAAATATGTAAAAAAAAAAAAAAATCAAAAACTTTTTGAAAGGTTGAAACGTTATTCGTATTGGAAGAGAAAAAGTGCTTAATTTGTGTAAAAAATGAAACTATGAAAGTTACTCGCTGGAATAGATATCGCTCCAATTATGCCGTTAGGCTTTCGTAACTTATATAAATACTGAAAGGATGCTGGTGAATAATGAAGAAAGATTTCAGTTAGTTGAAATTTTCATTAAAGAAATAAAGCTGTCGTTTTTGATGTTGGATTAGTTGGTATTATAGGAAGTAAGATATTACAATTTATCTACGATTGCTGTGTGAAGTCGGTAGTACGATGGGAGAGTAGCATGTATATACATATATATATACTCTGATTTTTGAGAAAACAATAATACTACCATACTACCGAGTTCGATGTATAAATCTGCCGAAGAATTGAAGGAAAGAGTATGCAAAATTCATTTCTTGGTGCAAGAAGTTGTTTATTTTGACTATTTCTGAGCGTGTCTTAATTGTTAGTTTCGTATCGAAATATTATATTCGGCTTGATTTAGTGACGAATTAAAAGAGTTCTAAAATTTAATGGTATTTAGTCGAAGAAAAGTAAATTTTTCGCAAACATATATGAAATTTTTGAATCAAATTAAGAGCGAGAAAAAAAAGATTTAAAAATTTTTAGCCTTTAAAAATCAATCCAGTTCTACGCTTATACGTGTACTAAATCTTGTAGTTGTTTTAAAAAGTTGATGTTTATTTTATGTTTAAGGTATTGTGATGGATGCCTGTTGGGAATTTCGGGTTTTCACCTCAAAATCATTCTTCACATACTCTAAAGAAACAGAAACGTTTACGATTCATTTTTTTCGTAAAATGTGACAAAAAATCGCGATACAAATTTACCTGTATCTTTGTTGATGTAAAAAATTTCATTTTTTTTTCCACCATCAAAACATTTAAACATATTTACATGCTTATCGATCTTCGTTTCGAAATAAGCACGCTTTTCGAAGCGAGCGGTATAATTTTACATTAATTTTATTAGAAACAATCGAGGAAGCATTTATTACGTATCGGCGTATTTCTCGATGGAATACTATAAGATGGAATAGATGAGCGTTGATCTAATATGGATAGGCCTAGGCTATCTATTTTATAATAATATATGCTTGTAGGCCAATTTGAAAAACGTTATAGACTGTATTTGTTCCTACGTACGTATATAGTATACCTGTTTGATGGTGGAAAAAAACAAGAATCCATGGGATTAGTATCTTAATAAATTCTGTAGAGCTGCTAATTCGATTAATACACCACTAAACGGATTTCTACTCACATTTAATCTGCTTTACACGTAAAATAAAAACAAAGAGAAAATATATTTTCTCCCTTTTTCCAGAATAAATTTAATTATATGTGACTCGTGAAAGAAAGATGAAACTAAAGCGGTCGAATAATCACCTAAAGAGATTAATTCCCCTCTAAAGAAACTAATTGCGATGTCTTTTTATATAATAACGTTACTGACCACTGTTAAAATCAGCTTAAAACGTGCCATGACCTTCCTTATGAAGTTCGTTCTTAAGATTTTTCGTTATTTATTTCTCTCTTGATATACTTAATTGTTGTAGGTAAACTGTATGAGGTGAAATCAAAATATATTCGCACGTTGTTTGTATACATTGCATTTATCTACGTTTCGTTATCAGCGAGCTGATATATATTTCTTTATCGTTTTGTTTTGTAAAAATGAAGTTATAGTTTTAGGTATACCTATTTCGGCATATGACATGCCTACTTTTTAATTGATTAATTAGGTACGTTTTTCGCTCGATCATTTTCAGTTCTTTCATGTTTCGAAAACATTTTATTTTATTTTTTTATTTCCAAATATTTCATTAAATAATTTGTACGTTGTATTTGTTGCATCATCTACAGGTCACTGTACAGATTTCAGGCTTACATAAATGATTTTAAGCAATAACAAGGAGATTCACCTGTGATTTAAAAAAAAGTGCAAAGTAAAAAGAAGAGATAGGTACCCACCAAAAAAAACAAAAAAACAAAACAAAACTAAAAAAAGCACTTTAAATAACGTTAATTTGAAAATGCTTTTATTGTTTTTAGCTGCGGGGTAGAATTTTTCCTATCGTCAGGTATTAAGGCATGTTTGTAAAGCGCACCTCGGTTCATTTCTGCAATTTTTTTCACTCTAATAAACCGGTAGAAGATATATACTGGTGGAGAAAAATCGTAATCGAAAAATCGCGTGACCAAGTAAAAGACATTTTTACGTTGTAATTTTAGTATTGGATCGATGTCGCCAGACGATAAAGTAAGATGAAACGTTAGAACTTTTCTTCTCTCGCCCCAGCGCATAGAGCGAAAGAAGAAGGCGAAACCATCTTTTACAAAAGATTAATAGTTCAACACCGGAAACAACTGAAGCCAGAAAAAAAGCAGATTAAGTTCGATAAAAGAGATAATTCCGCATCATAATAGTTTTTTTCTTTCATTCTTTCCCAAGTATGCGAAATTCTACGCGACTTTACTCCGTCATATTTTTATTATAAAATCTTACGCTTAGCGCGAGCTAACCTTGCTTTTGTAACTTTTCGAAAGCGGTCTTTAGGTAATTATGAAAACTTCGATGTCGCTTCTCTTCTTTTTATGCTGTAGAATTATTCGCAAAACGTGCTGGAAACTTGCAATTGTTGGCTTAGATGTAGAGTAGGCCTATAGCAGCTAATAGCTGTACGTGTACCGTCTACGTATAGCCACGTATACGTAGATTTACTGTAGATATGTACTATGCGAGTATACATTTTGTTATAATGTATAATGATATTCGGTGATCTGCGTAAATTCGCCTTTTATTGATGTTTGTTTTGATGAATATGTACGAATGTAATTGCTGAAGATTAAGATTATTTAATGATTGAAAATTAAGATGAATTAGTTTTTTATTACAACGTCGTGTCGTGTCGTGTCGTGTTTCTTTCATTTATAAAGATACGTGCACAACCACATATACTAAGCTTAAATGGGTTTCTATATCTCTAAGTGTTTGTCAACACCTTGCAGCTGTTATATGCTATCCCTTTCTGGCTGGTTAAGTAATCAGATCAGCTTAGTTTATTCATTGAAAAAATTCATTCTAATTCAGCAAAAATAACGGAGTCATTCAGTGTGAGTTCGCATGTGTCCATAAAAACTCATACACTTTTCATCGGTATGAAACTTTCGATCACTTTTTCGATTATCGCACTGTAGTGGAGTAATAAGTAGGAACGAATTTCGTTTCTTGTATTGCATATGTATACTTTATTGACTATAGCGAGAATTCATCAAATCATTTCATCAATTCGATTACAAAAATCGTAGTTACAAAATTACTAGAAAATTTGTTTGGTTATTGAATAATTTTTTAATTATTATACAGGCGATTTTCTGATTTAAAAAAAAAATTCCAGTAGAGAAAGTTTTTTTATTGAAATGTTAAAGGAACGAGTAATTTTAAACAAAGGAAACATTCATTGTTATTATTGATTATGGTCATACGAGAAAAAAAATAATAAAATAACTAACTTTGCACTAGGTTTTCATCTTCCAACTTTTAAGGTTCAATAAAAGTTATAACGTGAACTCTTATACAATTTACGCTAGTTTTTAAAATCGCAAGAAGTGCTCATCGTGCAAATATTTTAAGACCTACACTTTCAAACATTTTAGCGTGCGAATGTTTCAAGCAGCTATATATTTTTGATTTCCAAAATAAATATTACCTACATTTGCTGTTTATATGAAATAATTTAATTGATAAACGATTATTTCCCCGATGTTTGTAATATTTAAGCGATTTTTATTGTGATTTTTAGTCTGATTTTCTACATATGTCACGTTGTCCATGAAAACCAGCTTATTACGGTCTGTTGATCTGTATAGGATAGAGTGGAGGATATCAATAGAATCTGTTTTGGGATCCTAGGAGACCATTGAGACCATTTTTGGCGATGTCAAATATTTATTAGCCTAATTTTCTTTGTCATATTGTCAATGGAAGCCAGGCTATGATACGGCCTATCGACCTATGGCGGTTAAGAAGAGAGGGTATCAATAAAATCTGTTTTGAGGACCTAGAAGACCATTACGATTATTTTTGGCCATGTCAGATATTTATTTTTACTCCCCTCACAATTGAGTATTATTATTTGCTCAGCTCGATACCGACAAAATCGATCAAATTTGGCGAATAGGCTTCGATTGGTGGGCCATTTGATATTCTGAAGTTGGAATGACTCCGAGTCAAAATTCAGTTGTGCACAAATTTGAGGTTCCAAAAATCAGCCTCTTACGTCAATTAGTAGGCGAGAAAAAAGAGCCCCTCCCTCCCTCCAAATTGAGCTAGGAAGTTGAAATTTGGTATGTAGACTTGCTAGGGGTGCATTTTGCTGGTCTCGACTTTTCAGACTCGTGGTATCCTCCTCACAACTCCTAAAACGTAGTTTTTTGGTCGGTTTTCCTCATTTTTAAGTTTGTACCTCGTATAACGCTCCCCTCGCTCCCTGCCCAAGGAAGTTGAAATTTGTTACGTGGATTTAGTCTCATTACTGCCTCTTATAACTGCAAGAAAGTTGTTTTTTTGTCGGTTTTTCTCATTTTGTGATTGTGCTAGAAACTTGAAATTCTGTATGCAAACTTAATAGAGGCCGTAGATATGCCTTTTCGAAAAGTCTGCTTTTCAGACCCATTGCATTCCGTTACAGCCACCAAAAATGTGGTTTTATTGGGCGGATTTTCTTATTTTTTAAATTTGTTTCTCGCATATTTCCTTTTGAATTGAGCTAGGAAGTTGGAATTTGTTGCAAGTCTTACTAGATGTGCGTTTTGGGCGGTCCAACCTTTCAGTATCATTGCGTCTTCTTACATCCCCAAAGATATGGTTTTCTAATCGATTTTTCTTATTTTTTGAGTTCGTTCTTTGCACATCTTTCCTCCAAATTGAGCTATGAAATTGAAATTTGCTATGTTCTACCTGTACCCGTACCACTGTTTTAAAAACATGAATGGCAATTCGAATATTTTCTTCATTTTATGAAAATCCCGCATATTTTTTCCAGATATGTTTAATGATCCAATTTTATTGATTTATGTCCAGTAAGAAGAGTGGAGCTGAATACATTTATTTTAACACCTAAAAAGACTATTTGTATCATTTTCACATTTGTCTGATATGTAATACGTATTCAAATTCATCTAAATTTGATGTCTTTGGCTTGGATTAGTAAGAGATAGACGAGAAGAGAAAGAATAAATTACGTCAAATTTAGGCTCGTCTAAAATTTGAAATAGAAAATTCTTACAGTTAAACTAATAGATGGAAAATCAAAAGTTGTTATTTATACGATACTCGGATAAGATTCTCTGAACGCAATCAGCAAGAAAGAAAGGGGAGAGTTTCTTTTTTTTTTCTTTTTTTTTTTTTGTTATAAAAACTTCATAAGCAAAAATCAATAAAACGTATACCTAGTACTTATGTGTGAACCTATTGCTTGCGTTCCTATTTATACCTACTCGGTGTATATTTTATTCGTATTGACTTGAGAAAGTAGATAACTTGGCACATGACTAAAGCTTTTACGGTTCATGTTAAGCTGGTATCTATAAGCGTTTTAAAGAACTTGAAAATCGGTACTATGAAAGCTAATCACGTAATGTAACGATTGCTAATGCACTAGATTGTTTTGATGTAACTGTATATCTAATAGCTTTTTTTTTAGATATTCATTTTAAACGTTTTTCAACTCGGGAATTATTTCGTGGGAAATGAATTCAAGACAAAATATTTCAGTCGAGTGAATTTTCAAAATTTTCGTCCCGACCGTTCACCTACATTTGATTATGCTATTATTTGAGAAATTTTTATTACTGTCGAGTATATCTATATATATATAGATATGTATTATGCGACTTGAATTGACTTCATTGACTTGTTTTAGTATAGAAATTGAAATACGAGTACCTATGTATATACGTGAGATAGAAATTTGTGGAAATATTGGAAAGCAACTCGTATGTACATTTACGAGTGTCTAACTGTCTGGTATAGTAGGTAGCTGCTAGCTAGGTACGTATAAGATAAGTGTACACTGTACATCTACGTATGCTGTATTGAAAGTTAAAAACAAACGAGAGATATAATAATAAGGCAATCGTTACATATATGTAAGTTTTCAGCAAAAATACGAAACGAAAGCGAACAAAAAAAGAATCAAAAAGTATTGGTTAAAGGATTTTTCTTTCCTGCATTGAAATTCGTAACAATTTGTGTCAACGGTTATTTATTGCGAGCTTTTCATATATATTTCATGTTGTGTATAAGGCATCGCCAATATTTCAAAAACGTTGAAAGGCCACTTAACTAAACCATAAACTCCGAATGAACAACAAAAGCAGCAGTTTTTTCCATATTTTTATGCTTTCCTGGTTCATTTCACTCTTTAGAAAATAATCACGTCGTCGAGTATAATTATTGTTCGAATGCAGGCATGCTTTTCCAGAAATTCTGCGCGGAAAAAAAAATATTAAAAATAAAAAATGCGTACATATTCCATTAATCGACAGCAAATATGTTTTATGCAATTCTTTGACCGAGTTTTTTTTTTTTTTCTATTTCAATTATGGTGTAATTTTTAGTATTATCATGAAATAAAATATTCCATTAAAAATAACTTTTATCGTTGCTTCTAATTTATGACTCTCTAAAGCTTTAATGAACAATAGGTAATAAGCATATCATTGTTGATTTTTGTAAACTATATGGAACAGAATTTGGTTAAATTAAAAGCATGATATTGATAAATCAGATTCAACTCTAACTGAATGATTTTTTCACTTAGCTGTCATAATTTGTTGCTGAATAAAGCGGTTAATTTACCCGAATCAAGCTTGGAAAATATGTATGTAGCTGCTTATTCCGTGCAAATTGTTACCAATTTTCACAAAAAAATGATGGAAAGATTGACAAATACTTATTAAGCAATCAAATATTTTCCAAGCTTATTTTAAGGCGAGCAAATGTATTACATAAATTACAACGAAAAGAAATGAAAAATACTGATGCTTAGATTTATTATCAATGATCCATTTTTTTTTTTTTTTTTTTTTTTTTTTTTTTTTTTTTTTTTTTTTTTTTTTTTTTTTTTTTTTTTTTTTTTTTTTTTTTTTTCAAAACAGATGTTAGAAATTTTCCAAAAAATGAAAAGTTAAGCATATCTTCATTGTTGTTACATGCGTAACTGAGTATGTGAGAATGATTTAAATCGTACCCCAAGTATCCAATTTTTCCGATTTTGTCGCGTGTATTTTTTTGCATTCAATTAAGACGGTATTTTATGAAAAAAAATTCGATTTTCTTAAACAATCTCGTCGTCGAATGAATAAAAGAAATCAACGTGAAGCTTTGATTTATCATAATTTTGAAAATTCTTTCTCGACCGGTACGTAGGAAATTGCGTGATGATTTATTTTAGGGTAAGAGAGGAAAAAATCCGCCTCGAATTAGATTACGAGTTCATAAAGCGTGCTGACTGCTCCTTTTTGAAAGCGGCGGCTTTACTCATTATATTACACGACCGGGGAAATTTAATATTTGTATTTAATATAATTTTTGAGCTTGGAAATCGGCGTCGTTTTTAATAGGTTTTGGATATAGTATGTACGACGAGTACGTTGTCGATTGTAGATTCAATTTTGTAACTCTGAAGCGTGAAATAGAGAGACGACTTGTCTGGGTGTGGAAAAAACACAAATTTGATTTTGCAAAAAAAAAAAAAAAAAGGTAACTTCTGGAATTTTTATGCTCTTTTATAAAAGGAAGAGGGTAGATTTGACACTTTTGTATTAATATATATAGATATATTTTTTTTAGAGAATAATGCTTGTCTTGCCTTTTGCGTTTTTTGACATCGGTGAGAAAAATGAATTCACATAAAAATATTCTTTTGTTAAATGTCTCATATTTTTTCAACGTAAAATGTCATTCTCATATGGAAAAATATTAGAAAATCTAGGAAAAGAACGTTTTTGTGTAAATTTTATTATATGTTTGAATGAATGAATTTACGAATTTATGCCACGAGTTTGGATTTTTTGTTTTATAATGATTTCAGCTGATAAAGAGTATTCATCTACTAGGTGATATGAAGGACGTATATAGATATCGTTTATTAGAGTTGAGATTTTACGATTTGTGTCACTCGTATTTTCTCAAATAACGTTTACAATTTTTGATTTTCGTTTTTATTTTATTTTTTTTTTAAATTATTCAAAATCTATATTTTTAGCATTTTTTTGGTGCTGAATTACGAAAAAAAAATTACTCATTCCGAAATTTTACTAATGAAAGTTTTTATCTATAAATTACTACGTTTTATACTGATGTGAATAATGTTACCATCAGTTGGAAAATTCTGAAAAATGTTGTGAACAATGGATATTTTCTTAGATTAGCTTGCTGTCGCTATTATAATCTTTTCAATAAAATAGATTGCCATTTAAGTTTGTCTCACTTGGAGTCCAATTCATAATTCCGTTTAAAATGATTAAGAACGTGTTATCTTTGAAATGATGCTTTTAATGAATGAAAATGAAATTTGCGTATATCATTCTTTTGAATGCAATGCGCTTATTAGATATCTATATAGAAAACATTTTATGAGATATAGCGCCAGTTATCATGAATGAAGAACCCTTCTAAATAAATGTTGAATTGCCGAACGACAACGTATATTATTTACAAGACCTTGAGAGTTTATGTCAACGTGTTTTTGACATCAACTCTTTTATACTAACATACAGCTTAAAGAACTGTGTTGTAGATACCAAAATTCTCAATATTCATTTCGAGATGTCCCTTTTTTACTTTCATTCTTATTTTAGACGATCATCATTCAAAATGATCGCTGATTACGAAAGTAGTTGGTAGTTTAGAAGAGATTGAGCGTTTCCAGTTGACTTTTCTGTATATTTAATGATTGCGGATGAATGTGGTTTGAAATTGTTTTGTGAATCAGAGAATTTTTTGATATCATAATCACGATGATTTTGTGTAAAACAAAGTCGTATAGGCAAAAACTTGTATTTCTTTTCTGAAAAAAAAAAAAAAAAAAAAAAAAAAAAAAATGGAAAA
>FIZR01019383.1:0-11646 GCA_900060175.1 Ferrisia virgata | reverse complement strand
TTTTTTTTTTTTTTTTTTTTTTTTTTTTTTTTTTTTTTTTTTTTTTTTTGGTTTCATCTCATGCTTGTGTTAAGCTTTCTCGTCGTTGTCGTATACGACAAGTCGTTTTTTGAGAGAAGATTTTCAAGCTTAAGATACTCGTTTGTCTGAGACAAAATACCGTTCCTTTGCCTTTCCATCCCTCATATTCTACCAGCACAAGTGTGCGTGTGTATATTACGCCTCAACCTGCAAGGGTTTTCTTCCATACATTGTAACGTGAGTTTTTGTTCTATCCACTTTTTTCTTTGTGAATGTACAGAAGAGTTACGAAGACAGCGAACATATACATGAAAAAAAAAAAAATAAACAAAAAAAACAGTAGGTACACTGAAAACATTTTTTGCCTTTACTTTTTCACCAAAGTCTTTCTTTAGCTTGCTGTTTCACCCCTTTCTTGAGTTTTAAATCACCTTTGTACACTCGTTTATTCTCTTTACTCGAGTGTATACCTTTAGGTAAGTCATCGCGTTTTGAAAATGTTAAATTTACTTATTACAATAATCCACGTCTTCTTTATGGACACAGCGAAAGTTTTAGACCAGGCCATTTCTATCTTCATGCTTTGAACCTAACACTAGATGAAGTCTAATGTCCAAGTTAGAAAGAAGTTGATTATTCTACACTTTTTACTCGAGGTCATACAAGCTCCAAATTGGTAAACATTTAATTTATCATAATCACATAACTAATTACGTAGGTACAGTTTTTTCCAACTTTTTTTTGCACAAACTGATGATACAAAGTTCAAGTTTTATTCAAAAAATTAGGTTAAAAAAGTTATGACAATCTAAGCATAAAATTCGCCTTTGAGTCTCAAAATTAAAATTTTTCAAGGGGCTGTATTTAAGCACCAGTAAAGGATTATTTTTAAGCTTATAGACGATTTTTATCTCACCACCTGGAAGTGGAGCAGTAAGAAATGTAATTTGGGGTAGGATTTTACGTTAATTTTCTTTTCTCTGCTAATTGTCAATCGATTTTCTTCCAACTTATTATAAAAGCGGAGGCACCTGAGGGAAATGTTATAAATTTTTTTTTAATTTTTTGGACCCGAAATATGATTTTGAAATAAACTGGCAAAACTTCGGAGTGGCTTTTGGGACAATCTTTCTGAGCTACCGATTGGCAAATTTTTTTAGCCTGATTTTCTAGGTCATATTATCAATAAAAACCAGGCTATTACGGTCTATCTAAGTATGGCAGATGACGGGGGGGGGGGGCAATATTAACAAAGTCTGTTTTGGGGTCCTAGAAGACTGTTACGACCAGTTTTGGCCATGTCAGATATATATTTTAATTTTTTTATTCCTCGCCTGGCACGAAACTGAAGAATTATTTGCTCAGCTCAATACTGACCAAAATCAATCTAATTTGAGAAATAAGCTTCGATCAGCGCTTCATTTGATATTTTGGAGTAAGGATGACCTCGAGTCGAAATTCAGTTTTGCCCAAATTTGCAGTGGAGGGTGTTGTGGAGTTGAGGTAAAAAAAATTGTTCCTTTCCAAGTCAATTGATAGACAATCCGAAGCTGCATAACATATACAAAAATCAACCTCCTAGGTCAATTAGGAGGCGTAATGTGAAGGGGTTTCTCTTTTTTGATCTGGAAAAACCTGTTCCTCCTCTATAACACCCCACCAAAGAGATCTAGAAAATTGAAATTTAGTACGGGGACTTGGCAAGAGCCATAAATGTGGCTTTTGTAGGTTTCGATTTCTTAGACTCATTATACCTCTTTACAGCTCTGAAATGTGATTTTTTTGGAGTATTCTTATGTTTTGAGTTTGTTCCTCGGATAATTTCTCTTCAAATTGAGTTGAAATTTGGTATGTACATTTAGTAGGGGCTTAGATGTGCCTTTTTGAGCTTCCGAATTTTTAGCGTCCGATAAAATGTCATATTCAGGGTCTGAAAAATCTGAAAGAATTCCACAACACTTTTTAAATACCTTCACATTTATGCCAAGTTTGAAAAAAAAATTCGTAGAAAATTCCGGAATGAAAAAAAAAACAATGTGAAAATTTTTCTTGATGTATATTTTTCATTATTGACAGGGATGTGTCTTAGGGCTGGGGTCATTTTTTGAAAATATAACGTTTTTGATGTGACGTCTTGATGAAGAATGAATGATTATGAATGATTTTTGCACTTTTTTGTTAAAATGTTGACATGGATACGTCTTTGCACTTTATGTTATGTTGAAAAGTCCAAGTTGAATAAATGTGGAAAAAATAAAAATAATAAAAGAATATAAAAAAAATTAAAACAAAAAAAGTTGAAAAATGAAAAAAAAAATTGATGAGTTTCGCACTTAATGTCAAAATATTGACATGAATGTCTGATTACAAAAATTATAAAATTATAAAAAAATGAAAAATTAAAAAAAATCAAAAAATTAAAAGATTTGAAAAATAAAAATAAATTGATGACTTTTGTACTCACTGTTGAAATCTTAACTTGAATGTTTAACTAAAACATTTAAAAATAAAGAAATAGAAAAAAAAAAAAAAATTAAATTATGCAAAAAAAATTAAAAAATTAAAAGATTGGAAAAATAAAAAAAATTGATAATTTTTGTACTTAACGTTAAAATGTTGATATGGTAGTCTTATTAAAAAAATATATAAAAATTAAACAACTAAACAATTTAAAAATAAAAAAAACGTTTTAGATTTTTGATTAAAAACTCGTGATGATGGATTATTGTATAATCTTTATTCTGCTAGGAAATAATAAAATAAAATATCAAAATGAAGTGAAAAGGAGAGTAAACGTTTTTGATTTGAAATGTTCAATCAACAAAAATTAGCAATAAAAGATGATTATAAATGATTTTTGCAATTTATGTTAAAATACTGACATGGATATGTTACACATCCATGATCTAGAATTTTTCCCTGAAAGAAAAAAGTACCTAAATTTTTCAACCTCCAATGGCAACGTGAAAAATCGTGAATACGCTTAAAACTCATATTTTATTATTGACTGAAGACCTTGAAATTTGCAATTTTTAGATCCAAGAACAAATAGCTATGCTTAGCCTGCTACAGCCTTTTATGATTTTTAAAACTATTTATACGATTTTTTTCACTATTCTTTAGTAAAAATTCGCCTTCTTATGTTTTCCAAAAAAAAAGACATGCGAAAAAATTTTCGATGGTCGAAAAATACATTTACAAATTCCGATATAGAAAAAATTCTTCAATAATAAAAGGAGAAAAATTTTATCAGGGTAATTTTTCAAACTATAAATGTAAACAAAGTCTTTGCACTTTTAATACTACGTAGAATCATTATTAAAATCTTAAACGAATAATTTTTACATCAGCTTTAAAATTTGTATCATGCATTAGAAAATATTGTGTGCTGATCAAAATGAGCCCGTTTCCATTAATGTCACATTATTTTCAAAGTCATCGCTCTGTTCAATTTGTAGATAACATATTACTTTATACTTAGTAACAAGAGAACAACACTGAATGCCTATAGACAATAGGCACTCTTAACACCCACAGCTACTTCAAACAATGATGCGAGTAAATTGAAAATTGTAAACTTTTTCTTTATAAACGAGTTCTGTTTGCATACGCTGATAGAATAATCATACGAAAACAAATTTATTCCAAATAGAAGCCCTTATAACCTCCGAACACTTATTTAAAAAGCCCTCTATCTATACCGATCGAACCCATCTCAAATGGTTCCATTACCTTCGAATACCTCCTCCAGTTTTATTCGAAAATATTTCAAGCAACACGACGCGCGACGTAGCATTTTCGCTTCAGAAGAGCGTTATTTTTATATTCGAGAAACGGGCGACCAAAAAAAAAAAAAAAAGGCCAATGAAAAATGTGAAACTCACACGACTGTAAATTTTAAAATTTAAACTTTTTTCCATAAATTTTAAACACAATGAATGACTGTAGTAGTTCCAGTTTAAATATATTTACCATTTGCGGGGCTAGAGTTGAACAAAAAAAAAAAAAAAAATACTTCGAAACTTTTTCAATTTTCATTTTAACTTTTTGCAAAATTATGATCTCACTTTATATTTTTTTCAAACCGTTTTAGCCGCGTTGATCTTAAGAGATATATTTTTTAATCGCGTTTTCTACCCTTTTCTATCCTATTTTAGTTCTCAGGTTATGTTTATTATTTTTAAATTTATGTTTTTTCGATTAATTTTCAATTCGAAACTTAAATATTTACGTTCGTTCGGCAAAGAAACACCTTCCTGTCATCGCATAGCCTTCCTTACTCTTTCACGCTTCGGTTTTCTCAAGTTTACCTACTGTAACTTTTAACGATACTTCGGAAACGATCGATGGGTAATGAATAGAATAAAGGGGTAAGGTTTCACGTCTATACTTCTACTTTGTATCTGTATAACTTACCGTAAGTAGATGTTCTTTTTTTTTTTTTGCATTTAGCTTTTTATTTATTACTGTTCTAAGCTATACGATTATTGTTACCGTATAGCTTTCATTTTTTCGCTCAATTTTCCCGCATCGAAAGAATTTCAAAATATCAATTCGGAAAGCCTTATTTTTTTTTCTTATTCTCCAGCTGATATACTTTCAATATATGACTCGACCGACTTGGCTCACATATTATCAATCTATCCTTATATCGGAGGAAAGATTTCTTCTCTCTTTTCAAATTACCTATCCCTATAAATGCATCCTCATCATCGGTAAAGTAATAGCGTCAGTTTTCACGTCGAAAATCCTTACCTCGAAAACCTCATCCGATAAATTGATTGGCCGACAAAATGACAGCCTGTATAACTCCGTAGAAAAATCCTAACGACCGAATACGTACGTACTTCACCGTAACAAATTTCTTTTCCTTTTTTTTTTTTTTTTTTTTTTTTTTTTTTTTTTTTTTACGACATCACAGAGAGCTGGTTGTTTGACGTAGAACATGGTGCAACGCTCGACGGGGATGCTCTTTTCCAAGAATGAATTTTACATGATACAGTTATTGGAAAGGTTTAAGCTCGAGTCGAATTTCCATTTTATTCAGCCGAATGGAATAGCGCACGCACATCGCACACCTTTTAAACACAAAGCGAATAAAAATTTAAACCTTTAAAACCGACGTAGCGCCGCGCCAACATTTTCTCGTGTTTTTTTTTTCTTCTCTTCTTTTTTTTCCGGCTGCGACTGTGTTTCGGTTGAAGATTCTTCTCAGACGTTGATTTTCATTTTTCCTAAAACATTTGCAGCAGTAGGTACTGGGGGGTACCTCATATGCCATGTAAAATGGATAATTTACTAGTGGTTTTTTATTTGAATAGCTGAATAATAATGTATTATGCGTAAACACACGATCCACCTTTTTGCCTTTTCTGCTTCCAAACATTACTAACATACGCTGCTTTTCTCGCTCCATACGAAACCGTGTCTATGATTTTATTTCATTTCATCAACCACACAACGTGCAGTGCGTACTGTGAAGCGTTTGTTACATTTGTGTTTTAACCAACAAAAAAAAACCTCAAAGGATTTACTTCTGACTCATACACTTTTCGTTGCAAACATTCTTCCTCTGCGCCTCGGTCTCCTTTCACAGAAACCAACATCAATCCAATTCCAAAAATCAGTGGCCATCCGAAGCGATGTGCTCTGGGGAGGGGAGGACTGAGCTTCAAATTTACCAACCAATTTTACCAATTTTCAAAATTTCTAACTGATTTCTCAAAATTTTACGAAGTGCTAAATTTTCCTAAAACTATGCAAAAAAGTAAGTTTCATAACTAAAAAAATTTATTTAGCACGTGCAAACGTACATTTTTGGTTAAAAAAACATTTTTATTAATAATTTTGTTTTCAAATTAAAATTTTCTCATGTCTATTTATTCAAATTGCAATGCGTTTATATCACAGGCGATAGACTGGACGAATTTTGACAAATTTAGGGCTGCAGTCAAGTCATAAGTACACCTCGCCATTATTAAACTATTCTAGAATTTTACTGTTTATCCAATTTCAACCAGAGACGGTTTTGCATATTTTGCCATCAAAGGTAAAACATTCTTTGTCACTATTTGAAAAAAATAAGTTACCAAAACGTCAGGAAAAATTTTTCTGAAATATTAGGAATAGAGGGTCCAAAAACAGTGCTCTAGTGCATCGATAAATTCTAAATATCAAATTTTATTACATGTTAAGATTGATTTATTCCGCAAAAAGGTATGCTTCAAATTTATTTTTCAAAAAAAAATTCTAGGAAAGCCAAAGCACAAAAGTTCTCTCCCTTGGAAGAGACTCCTTGGTTAAAACTGTCATCGATTCCAACATTCCATTACTTCTCATTTTTTCCAACTTCTACCAACTGTCACCCAATTTTTCCAAATCCCAAACGTGTGGGGGGAGGGGCTAGGTTTAGGATATAGATGCCGGTTTCGCATAAATCAACAGCTTCCCCCTCCCCCTGAACTTAGGTATAAAATAAGATTTATGATTTGATCCCAATAAGCGCCTCATTTTGGGCATTGTGTCGGAGGTAAAATTCATTTTTTAATCAAAATTCATTAAATGCCCAACAGTTGACGAGTAATATTTAAAAAAGTTTTCCCATATTTTCTCACCCTTAAGACATATCCATGTTAACATTTCAGCATTAAATCCTAAAAATTGAAAACGTAACGCAATAACGTAACGCGAAAAACGTAACGTTTTCACAGAATGATCCTTAGCCCTGAGACATATCCATGTCGAAAATTGACACCTCTCTTGTGGGAATTTTTCACCCTCCAGCCATGATTTTTTAACAGCGGTTTCTTCAAAAATCTGAGATCGAAAAACCGCATTTTTGGAGCTGCGAGAGGGTACAATAAAGCTGAAAAGTCGACACCTCCAAAAAGCACATCTAAGGCTCCTACCAAGTCCACATACAAAATTTCAGTCCTTTTTTCAAGGTCAAGAATAGGGAACACTCTCACATTTCCCCTCCTGATTGACTTAAAAGGTTGATTCTCTAATATGTTACACAACTTTCGATTTTCTATCAATTGGCTTAAAAAAGGGCAATTTTTGTGTTTTTGACCTCTCAGCACCCTTCTTCCCAATTTGGGGCATAATTGAATTTTGATCCAAGGTCATTCCCACTCATACATATTTAATCCGCCAACAAACTGAGCCGATTGACTGAATTGGAGCGATTTTGGTCAGTATTGAGCGGAGTAAACAATTCTAATGTTCAGGGAGAAAAAAAATAAAAATAAAAATCTGACATGACCAAAAATGGTCTTCATAGTCTTTTAGGATCCCAAAACGGATTTTGTTGTAGGTTTGATAGACTGTAATAGCCTAGTTTTCATTGACCACATGACATAGAAAATCAGGCTAGAAATGGAATGAATACTCACATTTGAGTTGATTAAAAATGTTTTTGTTTGGACGGGGGGGGGGGGTTGTTAGAAGCTTAATTTTCAGCATGAAATGGAAATGTATAAATACCTGAGCAAAACGACAGCGAAATTCTAAAAAAAAAAAGGATTTTCAATGGGAAAAAGGTGTACTGCTCAAAATTTTAGTTTCAATTTTGTAGATTTTACGAAAAAAAATATTTCGGTTTAAAATGTCACTAAAATTTAATTATTTTTATCAATTTTCATAATGTTTTGAACATTTATCAAAGATTTAATTGATTTCAAAAGTTTTCAAGCACTTGTTAGATATTCATTATGCACAGAATAATTTTCAGGTTGCTCTAATTCAATATTGGAGGGAGGGGGGCTTAGTGCTCTTGATTATGATATATTAATATCATAATCAAGAAGCAATTTGGGATGGGTCAAAGGTCAAGTCAGAAACTTCCAATTTTCATCAAGTTCATTTGATATCATTTCGTAAATTTTTACTAAACGTCCTAGTAAACACATATCACGCAAAAATTTGTCCAAATGCCCAACTTTTTCATCAAGCACTACCTGAATCGACTTTCTAAGTAAAGCTCAGTCATTACTTCGATTGAATACAATTTTGAAAAAAAAAAAAATTTATGAGAGGATTAAGTAATTATTTCGAGATGTTTGTGTATTTGCAGTAAAAAAAAACACACACACACAAAAACGAATCTTTCAAAGAAATCGTGTTACTAGCATATAAACTCATTCAGTCAGGTATATCCTAATTTACAATGTAATGTGCTCCCTTCACCCCGTCAACATTAGAAAAAAAAACACACACTTGGTATAAGCTGAGTTTGGTAGACAGTAATAAAGGCTCAACCATACCCAGTATACTTGGTATTATAAATCTCAACCGGGCTTGAATAGAACTTTAGTGGTACATACAAACTTATAAGAAGAATAGTAGCGGGATAAAGAAAAGAGGCAATTTCTACTATTAAAAAGCACAATATTTCGTCATTTCGAGCCACATACACGCATCAACTCGTGCTTAAGAATTAAAAAACGACCTCGACTATACGTTTTCGGTATGGTCGGATGAAGACGAAAACGACGACGACGACGATGCGACGTAATGTATAGTTTGTTGTGGCTGCAATGTTTTTCAAACAATACATAAGGTAAAGTGAAGTTATCACTTCAGCTCCTTTACATTGCGACCTTATATACGTAATATGTACAGCAAAAATAATGGAAAAGAATTTGAAAAGGGCGCATCATTTGATAGCAAGAACCGACGAGAAGTTGTCTTTCTTTACCATAAAGTCACCAATTTTTATTATGCGCCGTAAAAGAAAGAAAGAAAGAAAGAAAGAAAAAAATACACGAAGAAGAAAGGAAACAAAAATGAGGGGTTATTTACAGTATTATTCAATGTGTGCGCAGTTGGAACAAGCGGTCGGTTTATTTACGTAATACATGAAATGATATTTTTATGCTTATACATTCGCTTTAATTAGCTCTTTTTTTTTCGTCGCCCGAGACCGTAAACCTTTAACATTGCAAAACTTAATGGTGTTTTACACTGTCGTCGTGCCACTCACAGCCGCCGCATCATGTCCCAATTGCTCATCTACCACTTTATGACAAGAAACGTGCTCTTGACAATACACATTTTCGAAAAATTTTCCTCGTTTTCTCATCGCTCTCGTGGTATTTCCTTGTCGAGCGTTTCTTAAACTACATTTCTTTATTATACGGTCTTCTCTAGATTCTCGTACACGTATACACACACGCACATTGGTCGCAAATCGGCGTTATTGCACAGAGTATAATATGGTTGCATGAAATTACGCCATGGTACTGAAAAGAATTTATTCGGTATTCGAATAATTAAATTTTAAAAGATAGGTAAGGTTAGGCGCGAATTATTAGGAATATGCGAGGCCCTAGGATAATACGTAGCAGCTTGAGGCAACATTTTTTCTTTACACACCCATCCTCTTCAGCAAATTTTTCATTCATTCTACATGTAAAATGCAAAATACTTGAAAATGCAGAAATAATCAGAAACCAAAATTTAAACATGTGAGTAGATAAAATGGACTAGATTTATCGTTCGGAAATAGATGGCAAACTTAGGTTTATTCTGAGGTTAGATGTTGCAGTCCACCACTCACCAATGATCGCTATTCCAAAATTTACTTATCATGTTAATAAGAAATTTTCGAGTTCTGTCTTGTGCTCGAACCTTCAACGTTCAATTGATACGAATTTATTTAGATGATATTTGATGAAGGTAAGCCACCAAAAGATTTCAAAGCTGTAAATTTCATACCAATACTGAAAAGTTTTTTTTTTTCTTTTTTAAATTCTCTGAATATCGAACCATTACGTTGATGAGTCATTTATCAAAGGTCCTGCTGGCGTTAATAAACGCCACGATGGTAGTTTTTTCAATTAATAATTGATTTCCAATCTGAATAATAATAGAATTAACATTTTTTATAATTATTATAATTATATCTTTAAATAAAAATTTTGAAACAAATTTTATTTACATAATTTTTTAATCAATCATTTCAATAATAATATTATTTATAATTTTTAATTATAAATTCTATATTTATAATAAATTTTAGATTAAACAAAATATTTATATTTATATTTATTATAATAAAAGTAAATTTATTCCCATTTCATAGAAGAAACTCGATAACAATCTGAATGGGGCAATGTATGTATTTATTGCAAAGAAGGATACCAAAGATGCAACTGCACTGCTCAAAGTTGCTATCAAAAGAGCCCTAAATGCAAACAGGGACATCAGTGTGCGTTTCATTAACTATGAGAAAGTGTTTGATAGAGTAAATCACGAACTTTTTAGTAAAATGTTAAAGAAAATACAACATTGATGATAAAGATAGTGTAAAGCTGGACACGAAATATTCGAGTAAGAAACGTCACATCTATAGATACTAGAACTACAAGATACCCATTTGGTGGTCTCTAGAGTAACAGGAACTGGTAAATATTCATTCACAGTTTATTCTGAAGAGGCGCTGGTCACTGCGTCTCTGCTATTGTTTGAAAGATAAACTTCTGTTCAGAGCAGGTCTTTCTCTAGACTAAAACCAATAGCACTACACATAACTTTGTGGCAAATCAAACAAACACTGAGATCTTAATCAATCAAAATGCAGAAATTTCAGAGCGTGCCTCTGTGGGATTTAGTAAACAGCTCTCCTAACGGCTATAGCATCGATCTTACAAACCTGGACACCCAGCATATATAAAGTTTTATGAGAGAATTTTTGTTACATAAATGCACAGGAGAAAGGTGCGATGGAGTTTTAGGAAATACTGTGCACCCAATGGCGCCGCAGATAAAATATACTCGTCTAAAGTAATGCAAACAAACCCTGAAGTTACAAACATTCACTTTCATTTCCTCCACCTCTTGCTATGTTTTCATTAATGAAACTCCCAACATGAAAATGATGCGCAGTACTTCCCATACATTTGTTGTTTGACAAATAGTAAGTGGACATACTTGATGTCAGAGATTCATAGTAACTCCTTTACCGCGGTAATCTGCAGATGGACTTCTTGTAGTTGCAGTGTCTATAGCTGACTTTTCAATATATATGTAGATCAGATCATGAAAGAAGCCAAACTTGATAGACTGTGATATAGGAATAGGTACTCCTGTGAAGAAGGGAAGTTATGCCTCTCGGTGTGCCGGCACAACTGGCTCATCTACCGTACCAGTTTATGGAGCTCGAGAGCTACGCCTGGTTTTTGAGTGACAGTTGCATTGATGCATTTCTTTTTTTTTTTTACTATAATTTCTCCAAGTGAAATAATTTTTTTTTTAGTATTAAAGAGTGGAAAGTGATTTTACAATGTAATAAATCCATCGTGATTATTTGTGTTTTCTTTTTTCTTCTTCGTGATGTTGCCGAGTACTGGCTAAGGCAGTAATTGTCCAAGAGGGTATGTAGAGTTGAGTCGCTTCCCCCTAGTTTTAAGTATGTAGTTTTAAGTTGATATGTCCTCTTAATAGGACGAATTTTAATTGATTTTTTTTTTTAGAATGATCTTTCAATAGATCACACGGTTGTCTAAAATTACGATATGTCTTCTCCATAAGACTACCGTTTGTTTTTTTTTCTCTCTTTCGTATTTACCCGCGAAATGACCTATCCTGGCCCAATTTTTCAAAATTAGCAGGTTTTACTTGCAC
>FIZR01019375.1:0-17539 GCA_900060175.1 Ferrisia virgata | reverse complement strand
ATGAAAAGTTTATTTTCAGTTTTGAGGTCCCATTGATTTTGCCAGCTGGCAAGGTGAGTTTGGTAAAGAATATTTTTGATATCATTTGGGTTCTGGAGAGTTAGTGTGGTGTAAATCTGTGCTGATTTTGCTAATTTGTCTACTTCTTCATTTCCTTCAATTCCTACATGACTAGGAATGTACATGAATTTTATTGTTTTTTGTGAAAGTTGAATGTTTAATGCAGTTTCGTGTATATTTTGGATTATTGAAAATCACTTACTTATCAATAGTTGATAACTCAAAAAGTTGCTGAAAATCAATAAAATTTCCGAAGAAAATATTAATTTTACCCTTTCACATAGAAAAATTTGTCATCCAGTTCACACCAGGAAATTATATCAACTTACATTAACTCTTGTAGTTATTAGAAATCCTCAATTATAAGAAAATTTAATTTTTTTTTTACATTTACTGTAGTTTATAGCCTCTGCTCCCCCCCCCCAGTGACATTTGGAGCAGAAAATATTTTTAGGACAATCAATATTGGTATTTAGATCAATGAAACACCGTTTTGAACACTTTTTGTGTTATCAACCACAGGACTATCAACTGCTCGGAAGTAGCCGGGAGAGGGGGGGGGGTTAAAACACAAATGATTGATGGGGTATACATTGGAGTATAATATATAATTTTTTCAGCATTTTTTTGATTATTACATGCGATGTATTTAACAAAAATGTAAACCTTACTTCTCGGTTTAAAATACTTTATCACTCCTAATAAGTGGATCACACGTACGTTACAGGAAAGCTAAAGGAGGTTTGATGTTTGAGGTCTCAAAAATTACAAATACAGAGATAGGTGCACTGTGTTAGTTGGCAGCAAGGCCGGCGAGAGCGAATGCAAGCCCCTGTGCACAAATTTTTACAGGTCCTCGTAATTTCTTCGAACTCTTTTCTAAAAACTTTTTTGCAATCAATCTTCCCAAAAAATGGAATTTTTGTTCTCATCATTCCTCTTATCGCTAACATGATTTGGGTAATTTACCTACTATTTCCCTCTAAATGGGTAATTGGGCTTTGACTAATGATGAATTCAGTATGGATAAATATCACACATTTGAAATTATTCCTGTAAAAATTAAAAACCTGTTCTTGTTGACTTTTTTTTTAGTTTTATAACAAAACATGCAACTGCCTACTGCCTGAAAGAAGCGAGAGTAAAAATTTTACAAAAAATTTAAAACAAAAAGTTGAAAACAAATTACCTACACATAAGTTGCTGCTTCAGGTAAACAATGTTGATGACTTTTTGTTATTTCAAAACATTATACCACCTCAGAGCTAGATTCAAATTTATAATGCTCGCAAGTTATATTAAATTAAATTTTCCTGTGAAAAAGTACATACGCTAGAGCGAAGCGAGAAGAGGGAGAAATGTTGGAAAAAATTAGATTTTTAATAATCGAAAACTGTATTTTTGGACATGCTTGTATTTGAGCTATTGTTGCAATTTTTGGGACTAATAATGCAATTTTTTTGGAAAGTTTAATTTTTTGGCCATTGGTCAAGAGAAGTGGTTTCTGCTCTCAATCCTCCCTTCCGCACATGCCTGGCTTAAACCTAAATCTTTCATGTTTTTTCATTGAAGCGGCCAGAATCAGTTTGAAAGGTCTAATGGAAAATTTTCGAGTTCCGGAGAGACCAGTTCAGCGTGGTAATTTAGAGAACTGTACGTAAAGGCAGACCGAAATTATAATGCTTGCTGGCTTGAATCTTTGAAGTTTTCAACAACAAAATTAATTAGAATTTTGGTAATTTTGTGTTGGTTTTAATTTTACAAATTTCTTAAGGTATTTGCAAGCCTTTTATAATTTTTTAGAAAAGTGCGGGTCCAGTGCAAATGCACTCTTTGCATCCCCTCCCACCGGCACGTATATCTCCTTTTTTCAATTCAAAATCTGTCCTTTCGAATTAATCTTGATAAGCTATGATTTCTGTGAAGTTTTTTTTTAAAAAACAACCATAGTCCAAAATTACAAATTTTTTTTTATTCTACTTTTTTCAAGTAAATTTCATGAGGAAAAAGAAAACATTTATAATTTTTCGATCAAATTTGGTTATCATCCATTTTTTTACATTTTAAAAACCACGAGTTTGAACATTTTTCTTTAAAAAACAACCATAGTCCATGCCCAGTGCGCTCCTATTGGTAAATTATGGACAATGACTGTTTTTTGAACAAATAATTCGCGGAAAATCTTGGTAAAAAACATGGCGACTGATAATAACATGTGAATTTCAAAAAAAATCATTTTTCGTTTTTATTCTAATGAAATTTGATAAAAAACGTATGTTCTTAATTAAATTATGATTGATTGATAATTTCAAATCTCACTGGATTTTATTTTATCATTAATCAGTACCCTTTTGGTTTGAAAAACACAATAATAATCCATGGAATGATCGTTGTTTTCTATCAAAAAAAAAACAACCATAGTCCAGTACATAATTTTTCAAATCTGATTTTTGCGTTTGGTCAAGGAAACTAAGTGATTGTTTCAATTGAATTTGTCCTTTTTCCAAATTTTGAAAATGATTAATACCTACTGAACAGAACTTTTGACCAGAACTTTATGTTGCTCTCCTGAAAAATTTAATTTTTGGGTTACGGTTGTTTTTTAAAGCAACCCTTCCATTTCAAAATACTTAGGTATTTTATGTCCATAATTTTTTTTCATAAGTTTTAGGATTGAAAATATAACAATAATATAAAAAAAGAAAAAACATTTGTATGTTTTTTTTAATGATAAGAATTTGTGTAGTTGTTATGTATGTTTTATTTGTGCAGTTTTTGAAAATCTGGATTTTGAACAATTCAATTTTTATTTTTTCAATCATTTTATTAGTTCACAAAAGAAAGAAAACCTTTTCATTCTGATTTTTGAGAATCCATAATTAATTTCGAAAATTTACTGAATTCTGCAGGTTTTTGAAATTCACCATGCGGATAATCTGAGTGCAGATTCGGCAAAATCCGTGTGCATAAAACATATCTGGTGTACCAATTGTTGATTTTTTTACAGAAAAAAAAATTATATATTGAAACGGTCCTTCGACCGAGTTCAATTCATTGCCGGCAACTTGAAATTTTCCCGTGTGATGCAAAATTTAAAGATTTTCAAGCATAGATGTGTGACACTGAAAACTATTGGAGAGGGTGGTGAAGTAATCTGTTCTAAAAACTTGATCAATTTTTTTGAGTATGAAGGTACCAAAATTTGACATTTTTGGAATAGTAAGCATAGCTGAAACGTTGAATATTTATTTTGGTTTAGTTATATTTTGAACTAAAAAAAAAAAATAAAAAACAGTAAAAGAAAACGAAATGTAAAAAAGTCAACGTTTAAAAAAATTTTCCACAGTAAAACAAGCTTTTTCCCCAAATAGTACAAGAAGTTCCCTGTATGCAGCAAACGTCCTGATTCAACTCCGCAATGTTTTCAGTTTTTTTTTTTTTTTTTTTTTTTTTTTAATACTGGAAAATTATTTTTTTTTTTTTTTTTTTTTTTTTTTTTTTTTTTTTTTAATACTGGAAAATTAATTTTTGAGGAAATATTATTTTAAATTGGTACAATAGACTCAAACTCAACTAATATGCTATCAAACCCATTTTACTAATTCTCTGTAATCAAGATTGTACGTTGGTTCTATTTTTTTGCGTTTTTGGTCCGAACTTCAACAATAACTTGTATAAAGTACCAATTTAAGGTACAATACTTTAAAATTATTTTAAAATCTTCGAACAACATACTTACCTACCTGTCTTGTGTATCACTGACAAGGTTGAATTTCATCAACTAAGTTACGAACTTCAAGAATTTTTAAGTTATCGTCGCCGCATTCTTTTTTTTTTTCATACAATTTCTACTAGTTTTAACCAGCATAATTCAGTTGATTTTGGAGTCTCGGCCATCAGGTAAGCTAAAAATAATCAATAGATCAGTGCTTGAATCCTATTTTAATTATTTCTCGGTTTTTGTCGTAAACACTAATTTGAATAACTACCATAAATTTTTAATTTAATGAATATGCGTAGATATACGTCGGTATTTTTGAAGTGTCGAGAGATATTACTCTTAAAAATAACGAATATTAAGTATTAAAATTCCGAAATTCCTTCGCCCATTTTCTAAACGTAACAACTAAATTTTTCCATTATATCAGGCCTAAAATTATCATTTTTCAGCATAGAACTAAGTAAAATTGATCAAAATGTAGATATAAATGTGAACGTTACAGATGTTTATGAATTTATAGCTAGTTGATAAATTTAAAAATTACGCGTTACATTTTGGTCCTCAGACTATCATAATTTTTCTACCATTATACTTCTAGGTACCTAAACCTACTAACCTACCAAGATTTTGAATGTGAATGGATTTTTGAAAATTCTTTTTTCAATAGTTTCAGGGATATTTCTGCAGTTAACGAGTGAAGTATGATGAAGAAAATGTACCTACAGGTGAAAATTGTAACGTATTAAAATGATGATGATGAAACAATCTTCGATAAAATTACAAAGTAAAACCGCCATTCTAAAAAAAGAAAACAGCCGAATCGACTGAGTCAGCATAGGTTCCTATGATGAAATCAATTGGGCGTGACCCTCCCCCAATGTAACTGTACCACTGAGGGAGGAATCTATTCCTTGGTAAAAGCGCAGGAAATGGCACACGTATATAACTTCAAAGTGCACTCAAGCGTACTTTTCATTATTTCGTTTGAAACGGTACAGCAATGGCTACCCTAAAGAAAGACTTCCCTTACCTTTTTACATCAGTAAAGAAAAAAACAAGGGCGGGTGCTTCATTAAAATGTTAACACCGATATGGACTAATGAATGCGAGGGTAGATAATGTTTAAAGAAAAATTAATAAAATCTTTGGGCCACAAATTGTGGGTATATTTTCCGCTTCGCGATAATCAAGTTCCATACATACATTTATTTATCTGCTGTCTACAAAATGAAGTCGTTTGAGATATACGATGAATTTCTTATTCTATCTAAAATATTCGCATTACTTTCTCATCTGTTAATTTTATCAAGAAATTTTCTTGCAGAAAAAAAATATTTTAAAGGTAATCAAGACAGATTTTTTCTAATGTATAATTGTTACTAAATTGAAAATAACGTACGTTTTCAACGATTTTTTTCAACCGTCTGTTACTTTTATTGGAGAAGATTGGATGATTTCAAGAAGTTTGTACAGATACATATACATCGAAATGTGAATGCAGCAGTTTCGAAGAAGCCAGTTTTTAGAAATCATTTAAAACAATACTGATACTCGAAGAATTACAATGTTAGACTGAAACTGGATAATTTTATTTTTTTTAAATGTTTCCATTATAAGTAATTATTAGTTTCCAGTTTTATAATTTTCATCATCAAATAAAAATAAAAAATTTTCTAATCGGCTGTAACTATGAGGTATGTCCTGTGGTCTTCTATTGAATTTTCCCGGTAATAGCTGTTTTTGTTCAAATATATACTTCTATTTACCCAGCATTTTTTCCATTTTTAGAACAACTGTATAATTATATCGAACCTACAATTACCTATCAAAGTAAGAAAATTATTACCAAAGTTTTCTTCTTATTGGTTGCTGCTTTAGGCTTCTACGGATAGAGTTTTTGTTACCCTTCCGCAAACTTTTTCTACGCAGCTGAATGTTGACTTTTTGCGCATTACCATTCACATTGAATAACAGAAGTAAACAAAACAGGAAATATGACAAGCATGCAATTGTTAAAATTTTTTAATTATATTCCTCGAATGTTTAGTGACTATAGAGCAGAAGAATTAATAAATAGTAGCGAAATTCAAGGGTAGTTCATTTTATTTTCCAATAAACCACAGCAACAAAGAAGAAAAATTACTCAAAACGTCAATAAATCATACAAGTTTTCCAATTCATCATTTATAAATAAAAAAAACACATTTCAAAAAATTGATTTAATGTTTGTATTCAAAACAGCATTTCCGATACTCACTTTGATTGCTAAGGTTTTACAAAACTGTTCTCGTTTACTAGTTATTTTCAATAACTTTTCAAAACTTTTTTTGGCACAATTGAAACCTGTATTTTTGTAGTTTTTTAAATTTCCAGATGGCAAATATAAAGGTAATTACTACAGTATTTTGGTACGATGCGACAAATGAAACCATTATAATCAAGTTACTAATTCAAGTAAAATGTATGTTTGCAAAAAAATGGTTTACAAAAGGTAGACAAAGAACTTACAATAAAAAAGAAATTTACACATTTTTTCGAGGCAAGTAAGTAGATAACTGGAAAATCTGCAGCCATCTCGGATTGCTCGTATTTTCATTATTCAACAACCATGGTTTCAATACCTATCATTTATTGCTCGATTAGTTGAAATTATTCATAAATTTTACTACAAGAGAGGTTATAATACTTAGATCACCTACCACTCGTTTCTAAATCTTCTTCGTGAAACATGTATTCGTCTTGCAATTCTCGTAAATACTGCATTGATCGTTTTTCATCTACAAATAAACTGTATACTTTTTTTATATCTTCTATACTCACCTAAAAAGAAAATAGAAGAACACATTTGTAAGTATAAAACATAAAACCCAAGTACAGAAAATGTTAATAAATTATTCTACAATATGCAATCTTACTTCAGTTGCTTTTCGTTTCCTTGCTACTATGCTGGCTGTAGTAATAAGCTGGATGGCGTACCGTAAAGAAGATTCTTTAGCAATATTAGTGAGCACTTGTAAAGCATCTGGATCTAAATCACAGTCTTCCTCCTCAGATCTGAAACACATAGAACAACAAAGATGGACTAAAACAATAGATTCAAGTAAATTTTTTCTTACATGTAGGGCAGACTCACCTTATTTTCAAAATTTCTTTTAAATCATTGTTTTCATAATGACTGGTTTGAATAATGACCATGCGGTCTAACAAATCGCAAGGAATTCCATGAGGTGACATATAATTCGTTCCTCGAATGCGCGTTACTCCACGATTCGTAGCGACAATAACGATAGGAGCCATTTCATCTTCTAAGGCGCGATTCAGAAATGAAAAACATTCGATATCTAGCATGTGAACCTTGGCGAACATATTCATTGTTATTGCCGTTCAAATTGAAAAAGAAAAAATCAATCTATACAGAGATTACCTCATCTATAAAAAGTACACCGGGAATGAATTCTGCTTTCCCTTCTTCCCTCCATTCACTAACTTTGAAATTAATTTGTTCACGAACTTCAGATTTTATTTCACCAGTGTCACCTGTTAGAATGAAATTACACAACATAAGTCTTTTTTCACCGAAATATTTTCAAGAAAGAAAGATAAAAAAATAATGCATACCCGAGAACAAAGCCAAAAATCCATGAGTGCGAGAATTAATAACGTCAATTTCATGTAAACTGACAGTATGCACAACTTCTTTTCGTTTTTGCAATTCTCCTTCGGGACATTGAACAAATCTAGAAAATTAATATTCAACTTTAATTGAGGTATTGCAATAAGATTGTATCGTATGTAAATAAATGAACACGGAACAAACCTTGTTTGTGGGCCAGCAGCATCATAATCTCTAGCTCTTGTAAAAGACCGTCCAATCCTGGTTATCTTGCCCGTTGCTTTGTCTATAGTGATAACATCACCAGCTTGAACCTTCATAACAGAAAAATTAAAATATAAATAATTCAAATACATTTCTACACCCAAAAATCAAAGAAATTAAGTCTGTTTCTAATTACCCTTTCTTTCATCAGTGCTTCGATCATTTTATTTCCTAAATCGTAAATTGTCTCCATGTCGGTTGATTTCAACGTCAATTTGCCTATTTTTGTACCTACTCCAGTTGCCGGTCTTTCTACTTGAATTTCAACCACTTCACCTTCAATTATTTCTGATTCTTCTCTAAAAATTGGAAAATCATACATAGTTTCAAATACATTTACAAATTTACTACAACAAAAACCTTACTTTATTCGCACACCAATCGATTTACGAATTGCCTGAGTGAGAGCTTCTGTTTTACTCATTTCTAAACTATATATTTCGGAACCTGACATACTGGTAAATGGAGTATCCGGTCCTAGTGCTTGAGATAAACCCATGGCAATCGCAGTTTTACCTAGAAATTCCTAGACAACTTTAGCATGATTCATAGTGAGAGGAATATCGATAATTGACTGAATATTATACCTGTGCCGGGTGGCCCTGCCAGAAGTACTGAACGTCCGGCAATTTTACCTTCTTTGATCATTCCTAAAACTATCCCAGCAGCTCTTCGAGCTTTCAGTTGGCCAACCATTCCTTGCGATATCTGATAAAGAAGATGATTGATCATTGTTTCATCGAGACTGAGTATTCTTATACATAAATTTCGAACTCACCTCGCGAGGTTCAAAACTTTCGTCTAATCCTAGTCCTCGTATATGGGAATGTGCTCCAATACGTTCAACTCTGGCGATATCTCTAACTTCTGATATTTTCACACCAGCTGTACCCTGTAAGTATTTAATATTGAAAAAGCGTTTATTTAAAATTACTCGTATGACAGAAACTACAAATGAAAATTTACGAACCGCCATAATTTTTAATTGAAAAAATTCAGAAAAATATTGAGTTACCAAAAACAGAACCAAGGATTCAATAAATTATTTTGATTTGTTGCTAAGTGATGGATATTTTGATCATTTTAACAACGGAGAGATAATTTATTTCACCACATTTCAAATTTTGTTTGAATAATTTCAAACTTTCCAGAAATTTATAATGTTTTTAAAACTTTTTCGGGTTTTTGATGATGTAACACAATACAGTACTGTCAATCAGTTTTGCCTAAAGACTATAGAGGCAGTAATTTCTCTCAAGAGAGAAAGATCTCATGTTTTGTTTATGTTGCATGCTTGCATGGCTCGCACCGGTCCGATCCGAATTTTTCCGAACTCTTCCGAAGTCCGAAACGCCGGAATCGAAAACCCGAAACCGGCTAATCAAAATAATGAAGTATTAAAATCTGAATCTACAGAAACGGAAAGTGATACTCAATCTCACACTCGTTAATTATTTATTCTTTTAATAATTCTTTAACATTAATGAAAGTATGTGTCGCTGTAATAAAGTTGAAGTTCGGATATCATTTATGGAAATTTGTAGTTCACAGTGCAACTAAACGATCTCGAGCATCTCGAATTTATTACCTCGGTTAGTAAACCACCGAAATACAACCATGAGTTTGGGTTCATTATGGTCGGGGATCTGCTCCTTGCTTTCAAAAAAGGCGGTGGATTTTACCCCTGCAGATTACAATACACTTCTGTTCTCCGAGAAAAAAGAGGAAGAAAAGGTGAGTTTCGAATCTGACTTTCTTTCCATGTTTCAAAATCACTGCAGTATTTATTCATAACTAATTTATTGTTTTCATCCCTGATTTTCATTCAGGAACCAGAGCAGTCAGAGAAGAAATTTGATTTTAGTTGTCAAAATCGAGTTGGTTTTATTACGAAAGTGCTTCCGGATTATTGTATTATTGATCATAAATATTATGTCGACGTATCTGTACTTCAAGATGAAGTAAAACTGGGCGATAAAGTGAACTTTAAGGCCTACAATGTTGATATCAATCGCGATCTGAAAGTAACAAATGTAACAATATCAAGAGATCAGTGGGAGCGTGAAGGTGATACGGAAGCAGAACCTCACCTTATTGAGTAAAACTTTATTTATTGCGGAATTTTGTTATAAGAATCAGTAGCTAAATATTCGTAATTTATTTAGGGAAAATGCCACGATTCGTAAAAACGAACCTGGTCAAATTAAGGAACGAAACGGTAGAAATTTGACGATCGACCCACCCGGCATTCAATGCAATATGGATAAAACAAAAATGGGATTTATACCAATCGTAGGTATGTCTATATGTAAATATTATTTAAGAATTATATTTCTGAAATTTTCTCATGTTCTGTATTTTCAGGTGATCATGTTCTTTTAAGTGCTATCGTTGAAATGGTGGAAAAAAAAGGTAAATTCGAAGAACGTATTATAGATGTTGGGGAAATCCACTACAGGGGATGTAAAACGCTGGATGGACGAATTACCCATTTGGAAATAACAAATGAAAATGATATAAGAGGAATTATTAATAATGAAGTGTATTTCACCAAAAATGAATGCGAATCCGGTTATACTCCTGCGTTGAATGATGAAGTAACAATATTGGATTATTTATGTCACATTTAAGTTGAAATTTCACTGATGTAATTTTTTGTCAGGTTGCAGCTACTGTTATAGAAAGCACGCAAGGAGAACTATTATGGAGAGCAATTAAAATTATTCCCCCTCCAGACAGTGACCAAGGACCTGATTACGCTCAAATATTTGCGCAAGAAAAACTGTTCGAAAATAAAATGGGTATAGAAGTTGAGACAGTTAGTCCTAAAATGAATATCAAAATTGGAGATAGTAGTATCTATCATGTAAGCGTCGAATACTTCTCTATTACTTTTATACTTTTTCAAATTCATTAGAACGACATTCGTATGCGAATAGGTGATCATTAAGAATAGAAATCAAAGTGACGGATTTTTGAAGAACATTTCTTTACGTAATTTTCAAGATAGTGACGTTGTAAAAGTTATTGCAGATTTTACGAATCCCATTCCGATACCAGCAACAAGTAAATTAACTGTTGACGTTCAGGTTAAACCAGAGTGCGTATTGGAAAATGATTGCCATGTTCTTTTACTTTTATTTTGGATCTAATGATATGCATCATCTTTAGTTCCCCAGGGTGTGTTCGTGAATCACTGATATTACATTTTGAAGGGGATTTTGAAATAGGTACGGGAATAGAATTTGTTGGCATCGACGATCGTTGTACTGAAGAAATTGCCATAAAATACGATCAACCTGCAAGGTCAAACGTTCGAGTCAAAAATATGGAAAAACGTTCTGCTGCTGTAAAGTCTGTTCATTTTACATTTGTTAATCGTAATTATTTTAAATTTTTTATCAATTATAAAATTTCTAGGAAAATAACTTTACCGACTAAAGTAGGATTTATAGTGCCCGGCATTCGTCCTATTAAACCAGCTTCTTTCATCCCCAATAGATTAGATCTGTATCCAATTCCTAAAAAATTATCCAGCATTCTACTCAACGAAGATGATACTTTCAAGTACACCAACACATTCGTTTTAAATTATGTTTATATGAACTTCGCCATTAATGACGATTTGTTTTTTATTTGTGTGTAGAAAATTCACCGAAATTGAAAGCGCTGTTGTAAAACTTTACCCTTGTATGATCGAAGAGTTGGACGAAAAAAATTATCTTTTAAAATTTCATAATCTTTTACACATTGAAGATCTAGAAGTGAGTATTGATTTGAATATGATGAGTAAAACATCCAAATAATTTGGATATCTGTTTGTTAGCTTTCAATTGCTATAAAAAAATATGACCGGGAACGTGTTAGCTTCGATAGACGAGGAGAATATTTGTCACTGGAGATACCAAATTTAGCGGAAAGTAGACCATCGCTCGTCATTGGCGATAAATTAATTGCTACCGATCCGGCAATTTTTGGCAAAAGCGGTAAGTTTTATATTATGTATTTTTATGATTGTAATTGAAGTATATAAATTCTTGAAAATAAGGATTTGTAAGAAGCTATATATTATTCAGGGTTGACCAGAGTCTGAAAATTGCTCTTCCGAGTCTTAACGCTCGAGTCCTTGGAAATTGCGACTCCGAGTCAGTATGTAGCGTGTCGCTCACCAGAAAGACTCCGAGTTTTTTGGCGAGTCCGAGTCTGCTGAGAGTTTCTTTTCTCCAAGTCTTAATTATTATTATTATTTTTCCATCAACAACAACTTACAGCGTATTTTTAAACGTAGGAGATATTAAAAGCAAAATCTACATTGTATTGCTAATTAAACTGACAGAGGAAACCTTGAAAAAAGAAAAATTGTTACATTTACAAAATGACATTTTTTTTTTTACTTTCAGTACACATATGTAAACCACTCTCAACATACTTGACAAAAAGGAAAAACAAAAATATTGAAACTTGAAACAGAAACTCGCTCTTATTAAAAGACTCGTTCAAAATAGAGACTGGGAATCGCAAAAGTTGCGAGTCTCTAAAAAAAACCTTGGAGCCTCATTTCGAGTCGACTCGGAGTCTCCGAGTCCTTTCAGAGCAGGCTCTGGTCAACCCTGATATTATTAATGGAAAAACCAGAATTGGTGTACCTTTTTTCATGTTGAAGTATCGTTCTTAGTTCTCCGATAATTAGTGGTGATTACTTTACCAATCATAAATCGATCATTTCCTACGACCAACTTTTATTCAAAAGTTTGAATAAAAAAACATACGTCAAATTCGTTAATGGATCTAAATTGTGCTCGTCTTAATAAAGAAAAAAGAACCAATATCTTTAAAATATCAATTTTCTGTTGGAAAGAAAATAGTTTAATCTCTTTTCGAGTTTTAATGTTTTCTGTATTCTTGCATCAATATTGTTTCATGTTTCAAATATTTTGTTGATTTTCAAAATGTATAAACTTAATTTCTAGATACGAAATACGAGGGTTACATTCATAAAGTGAATGCAAGTTCGATATACTTGAAATTTCACGACGCGTTTCATTCGTCATACAATGGAAAAGATTATAGCGTTACGTTCATCCATAGTCGTACCGGAATCCGTCGTTGTCATCAGGCAATCAATTTAGTACACCAACATTTAGGTCGTGACTGGTTATTCCCCGACACACTGAATAATTTAAAACGACCTCAAGTGAATGTCACCAATGAATATCCTCCGATTGAAGATCAAACGGAGAAAAAACATGTTTGTCGAGACGACGAAAAATGTGAAGATTCTGAACCAAAAACTGAGCTCAGTCTTACACTAAATGAAGAATATGTTCACAAAGACGGAGTTTTGAGATGGATAAACGTAAAGCTAAATCATTTTCAAAAAGAAGCAGTTCGAAATATTTTGAAAGGAGAAGCTAGACCTTTTCCATACGTTATATTTGGACCTCCTGGTACTGGTAAAACTGTTACCGTTGTTGAAACCATATTACAAATCAAACTACAAATGCCATATAGTCGGTTAGTATATGCTCGCTGTTGTTTTAAAATTATCTTGAGAAAATATGGTTCATTTCTGTGATGACTTATGTATTTAGGATACTGGTTGCTACTCCGTCCAATTCATCGGCCGATTTAATTTGTGATAGATTGCTAAGCTGGAATTTATTAATTCCCGGAGATTTAGTTAGAATAGTTGGATTCAATTATATCAATGAAGATAGAATACCTGCTCGTGTAAAACCTTTTTGTACTGTTGTTGATCTGAGAGGAGGCAACAATGTTGGAGATGGTACTTACGAAGAAAACGGTAAATATTGTAACCGTACGTGTTCGAATCGAGTGAATTAACGGAAACAACGCAATTAATTTTCTTATGAAAGGTATAAAACATTCCAATAAGCAAGCCATCGGTCGACATACGATTACCGTTGGTACCTGTGTGTCTGTTGGCATACTTTATACTATGGGTTTCCCGAAAGGACATTTTACTCACGTGATAATTGATGAAGCTGGCCAAGCTATGGAACCAGAAATTTCAATTCCGCTTGGTACGATATTTTTTTCAGCTATTAAAATTATATGTCAACTAAAATATTTTATTAATTTTTTATCGACGTTCCAGCATTCTTGAGCAACGAAAATCAAGCTATTTTAGCAGGCGATCCTCGTCAATTAGGTCCGGTTATTACGTCAAGAGTTGCCGAAAGTTTAGGTCTTGGAGAATCATTATTGAGTAGATTTCTCATGAGGTTTCCATATCATCGTGATCCAGAAAGCTATCCCGATACTAATGGTTACGATCCTAGATTGGTTACTTGGCTACTGTATAATTATCGATCTTTACCGCAGATCTTGAATCTCTATAGTGATTTGTTCTACGACACCAAATTACAACCTATGGTATAGAATTTAGTTGATTTACGAACCAAATAAATGAATCGATCGAATAAAAATAAAGAAGATCGATTAATTTTATTAATTTTTTAAAAATGGCAGAATGGAACTGTCGAGAATTCGAGTAATTAGTACGTATAGTAACTTAATTCATCAATATTTCTGACTTTAGGTTTGTGATAACTGTAGTGCAGAAGCCCAGGTCTTGAAAAACTTAGCTGAAGAAGTTGCTAATCTCAAAACAAAATCCAACGGAAGACCAACGTCAATCGTATTTCACGGAGTTCGAGGTGTAAATGCTCAAGAAGAAGACAGTCCGTCGTGGTTCAATAATCATGAAGTTATCAAGGTTATCGATTACCTGCAAGATTTCTACAAATGCGGTCTGACTAGCAGTGATATTGGAATTATTACACCATATCAAAAACAAGTACGTATCTGCTATGTTTCGCCACCATTTCAACTAATCGTTCGCTTGCTACATGAGCTTATAAAATATGTTATTTTCATTTTCAGGTACTCAAAATACGCGAAATGCTTCGAAGGTTTGATTTAGATTTGCCAAAAGTCGGCTCTGTGGAAGAATTTCAAGGACAAGAACGAAAAGTAATTATTTTATCGACTGTAAGAAGCGACGACGGTTTATTGGATAAAGATAAAAGACACGCATTAGGATTCGTAGCTTGTAAACAAAGATTAAACGTTGCCATTAGTAGAGCTCGATGTGTATTAATAATCATAGGAAATCCGCATTTGCTTGTGAAAGATATATCGTGGAGAAGCCTACTAAAAACATGTGTTAGTAGCAATTGTTACACAGGGTGCGATTTACCACTTTTAATTTCACAAGGGTGAAATTTTTTTGTAAGCTTTTGCATAAATGTAAGTTATTTTTAAAATTTCATCCATGTGATATTCAATCTATCAGTGGAGATTTTTTCACGATATGGTCTTTTTTTCTTCGGTCAATTTTTGTTTCGTTTAAATAATTGAACTTTTTTTTGTGCATTGTATTTTATACATTACTGATTATTCAGGTATGAATTCCAGAAATGGTTTATACTTGAGTAAAACAAAAAAACGTGGTTTCAATCTTTGAATGCCTTTTTTTTGTAACATTTCACTGTTTCCGTACATGCACGGAAGATAGGCACTTTTAGTAGTTGGTTTATTATTTTCGAATCATATAATGAAAGAATTGTTTTTTTTTTAACCATACCATGGATGTTGTTTACCATAAACGCTCTGTGTTTCCAAATATTTTACTTGGTGTTAATTTTTTCCAGCTGTTGAAGTTGATTTTTTAAATATTTTTTCATATTGTTTTAAATTTTGCGTTTTATACGAGTATTTTTATTTTATTGAATGAAATATATTAAATTTGTTTTTTTATTTTTCAACCTGCTGAATTTTTTATTTTTTTTCATCAAATTACACCAGTAGTTGCAGCAGTTTATAGTGACGAAATTCAAACATAACACACTAAACAATATAATTTATTAAATACATACGTACAATTACAAAAAACAGAAAATGTAGGTTTGTCAACACTCATTTTTCGTAATCTGTTTGGAATTGATTTCGAATACAATATTTTAAATCGTAACGAAAAGAATAAACATGTGTGATTTATTTTATTTTCAAGATGATAATTTCAATATTCACTCGATTCGATATGAAAAAAGTACGATTTTGAAAGATGTATCAAAATATTTTGATATGTAATAACGTATATCTTTCTTGGTATCAAAAAGTAATAAGCATCAATGATACGTGTAAATCTTAATATGTTTGAATTAGAAAAAAAAATGCAGGTATTCGACATTTTAAAACCGAGTTTATAACTCGCTGAATAAATAAACAGAAATATAATTAAAGATACATTATAAAATCAGAAAAAAATGGAATAAAAAGTTTAAAATATGAAATGTCATCATCAGACTCTATAATGATAAAAATCTTTATACCACTGGAAATAAAATCTTATCATATTGCCTCTTATATTTTTAAATTATTGCATACAAGCGTAATACAACAAACTACTAATCGCATTTTTTTTTCAATTCATATAAAAAATTGTGCGTATAACATACAAATGCACTTATTTGTAAAGAAAAAAAAAAAGTTACAAACGTTAACAAATTTTCTTACAACAATAATCTGGAAGACTTGAAAAAGGAAATTTTGTATTGTATCAATCAAGATAATAAGCTAGACAATAAAAATATAAAAATGACAAAAATCTTTCGAACACTAATTAAATACATATGCCTAGTGAATTAATTAGGTACTCCATACCTACATCGTTTTCATATAAACTATACACAATAAGTTTCAAATCACTCCCAAAATATTTTAATAAAACGTTTTTTACCTTTTTTTTTTTTTTTTTTTTTTTTTTGATAATAAGATTAGATAGATTATAATATGCTGTGAACTAAGGTTTGTAAATATGCATAGTACAAATATTTCAACTTTACATAGGAAGTAGGAACGAAATATAACTTACTAATCACTGCGTAAAATTATTGGAAGAAAATTCACAGCATTGACAGTAGTTGAATAAAAAATTTTATTCGCGAAATTTTACGTTATGTTTAGAAAATTCAAGTGGCATACCCGCAGAAGAAATAACAAAATGAAAATCGTAACATAAAGGAATGAAGATGATAAAATATGAAAATCATAATTAAGTAAGTAGATAGGTACTTGACATTAAAGAAGATAACGTATCAATGTCATGCACAAATGAATGAAAATGAATTAATGAAACAATTTAAATAGGCTATACGTAAATTAGGAATGAATTACACAATATATAAATATTCATATAGATAATAATGAAATAAATAACCATACAGCAACAACAAAATTTCTACGTATTATACGCAACAACAATAATTATATCCCATTCGAATAACAATAATAAAGATTGTGCATTTTTAAAAAGTGAATTTAAACTTGAAAGGTAAGTAATTTATTCGCAGTTTTGAAATTAGAGATATATATTTTAAAAAATGATATAGTTTTGATATCAGTCTTACTTGGTATTTATTTTTTGTTTTTATTTTAAAACTATAGGTAAATTTTCATATTGTCTAGGTTTTTTCAAAAAAATTTTAATTAGTATTTAAAAAGGAAGAACTGTGATAAGAGTTAAATAGTAGATAACAGTAACAGATGAAGATTGAATTTTTTTACATCATGTGATAAATATATAAGTAATTATTGTACTCGTCATGGTAAAAAAAATTCTTATAAATTTTGAAATCGGCATCGACCGTTCAAATATTAAATTAAAAAAAAAGAAAAGAAAAGAAAATATGTCTTACACAATCTCTAAATTTCTGATAGAAATTCAGAAGATATCACAATGAATCAAAATTAAGATATTTTAGACATTAACATAAGCGAAATAAAAAATCGCGTAAAAAAGATGTAAGAAACATTGTAACAATAAAAAATGAAAAAAAAAAAAAAAAAAAAAAAAA
>FIZR01019371.1:0-18976 GCA_900060175.1 Ferrisia virgata | reverse complement strand
GGCTGTAATTTCTATGGTAAAGATGCTCGAATGTTTATTCATTGTATAGTTTTGGGTGAGTCCATCGATGGAGAAAGCGTAACCGGCAGATTTCTGGAATTTTTCAAATTTTGAAACATTGAAGCTCTTGGAGAGTTCAAAGGATAGCGCTGGCGCTGACAGAAGGTGTGAGAATATTAGAAGTATAATGTTTCCACCAAATCTTCCAGTGTTTATTACATTTGAAATTTTCAAAAAAAAAGAAAGCTCCGTAAAAAAAACAACAGCTTATTTATATGGTTAACCTAAAAACTTTTTACTTTTTAATATACAATTATCTTAACGGTGATACTTTACTACTTTACTGAACATCCCTCACGTGCATAAAAGTAACCCAGTAGTATACGCACAGCACACAATACATAAGTAAGTACAATGTAAATATAGATACGTAGCGTACAATTGTACACTACGTACTTAATATCAGACGAATATAATACGAACAACGACGACGACGACGACGACGACGGTTCTTACGAGTAAAAAAAGAATCTTTACATAACCGGTTAAACGCTGGAGTTCATTACTACCGTTTTAATCCAAGGTAAAAGAAAATATGCTCTGGATAGTATTATAGGTCTATATTGCTGTACAGGCTATGTATGTACTGTATATAAGAATGTGTACGCATGTATATGTATAATGTGTGTATGTATGTATGTACTACAGGCGCGACATTGTATCAACTTGTTCGCAGAGTTGAGTAAAAGCATGATCATGACTGATCATGATGAAGGCCAACTAGCACGTTTTGCAATTTGAATCTAGTTCCACCCTAACTGAACTATATACTACCTATAGGTAGAGAAATACGTATTTATATATGCATGTATCTATACGTACGAATGTCTCGGCTCGTGTGCATTACAATAAATGATAGTACGCATATTTTAATCGGCTATTGACCAATAGGTTAAATGTCTTTCGGTGCCTACGGTACGAATGGCACAGCATGGCGCGCCGCGACGACGAACTTTCGCAGGCCTTATAACCTTTAATTGTCCCGCTATTATTAATTATATCTACGCCCGGACTGCTTTATTTGTTTTAATTTAGTGGTGTGAAAAATACCTATACTCCGGTCTGCGACCATATAGAGGAGCCATTCACCGGTATATCTACCGGGTCCGCATCCGTACCGGAACGGGAACGGGAACGTTTTCCAGCGCCGAACAAATAATTCGTCGTGTATTTTATTCCCATAGGCGTCGTTTGGTCGGAATTTTGGGTTAAATGTGCAAGCATATTGGGAGAATTTTATTACGGTTGAGAACACCGTATGAAAATTTGAACGCGTGATGGATCATTTTTGCTATACGAGAAGTTGTAAAATTGTTAAATGTAATTAGTACTCCGTGTATGGGGAATAATCCTCCACGTATTAGTAGAAATGGCTCGGATTAGTCGCCTCGCAGTGTAGCTGAATTTTATGACTTTAATTTTTCGTCGAATGCAACTTTACCTACTCTCTCGTAAAGATAAAGTTCATTTTTGGTACGGTGCTTTTTTATTGCACAGGTAGTTTAGACATTTGTATCGTCTTTTTTAAAATTTTACAATTTCCGTATTTTTTGGGGAATTTTTTAAAAATCATGCACAAAAGTTGTACCGTCCCTTATGTTAGTATATCCAAGAAATTGAAGGGGGACAGAAATGTTATTTTCAAAATTTCATTTTAACCTAAATCTGCCACTCACTTTGAAAATTCATATAAAAAAACTGATAATGATAAAATTTCACTGTTTGCTTCGATACATAAGACTTATATGCTCTCGAGTTTGTGTATTATAAAAATCAAGGGTTGTTCGTAAAACATAACAAAAAAAAACAAAACGTGAAAAAATTTTGTAATTTTTTTAGTCTTTTGTGAATAACTTTTTAAAATGCTATTATGAGAATATTATTGAAAATTTTTTAAATAAACGAGAAAACACCTTCAACTCACTGTGGTTAGAGTGGTACCCCCAGTGTTGTATTTATACGGAGAAAAAAAATGATAATTGAAGAAAACAAATTTTCAGTCATTATGAGTGAGGGACGGAGATAAAAAAAACTAAGAGTAGGGACGAAGCGGTTTGCAAACTGTGACGATATAAGCATGAAAAAACGTAGTTAAAAATTTCCCATTTTTTTCAATTTTTTGTGAGCTCCCCATTAAAAAGCTTCAAAATGAATAGCAGTGCACCTCCCGTTCCATTCTGAGTAGAAATCCAGTAAATTGCTTCCCAATGAAGAAAAAAAATATATTAAATATTGTAAAATGAAAAATCACGGATTTAAAAAAAAATTATAAATTTCAACATTTCACATTCTTTTTCCATTAAGAAGCAACCTTCAGAGTTTCTGCCCAGACCATGGAGTAGGGGATGCGCTGCTAGTCATTTAAAGACTTTCAGTGGGGAGCTCATAATAATTTTTTCAAAAGTTGCTCACAAAAAACTAAAAAAGCTACAAATTTTTAGCCGTGTTTTTTAGTATTTATTTTGTCGTATTTTACGAACCATTTTGCCCCTATTCTTAATTTTTATACCACACAAACTCAAGATTATATTATACGGTGTTTTAGAACAAACAGCAAATTTTTATCATTATTATTTTTTTTTATGAATTTTTAAAGTGAGTGTCAGGTTTGAGCGAAAATGAAATTTTGAAAATAACATATCTTAGCCCCTTCGAATTTTTAGATATACTAACCATTATGTACATGTAACTCTCATGAGTTGACCTATCATTGATATGAAGGAAGAAAGGTTAATGTTAAACACCTGGTATATATTTTCATCTCTTAATGATTTATCACAATGATCTCTATTTCAACAACCTCCCCCCTCCCTCCCTCAAATTACCATTGATACCTATGGTAACTGCGAAATATAAATTTTTTATTTAAAATTGTAGCGATTGGAATGAGCCACTACATGCTGGAAATGATCCCCAAAGTTTCAGCCCTCTGAGTTAATATACGCTGTAAGCCATTCAAAATTGAGAAAGTGATTCCTCCTGAGCGCGTGATGACATCTCCTACCGGTGATACGTAGTGACGAGGTAATCGTGTACGCACTCCTCCGTTACAGAGGAAAAAGAACCTTATCTATCTATATTTTTTGCTCCAAATTTTTTTTTCTGCTACTCATTTAATAGAAAAAGATTTTTACCAAAAATCATAAATAAATAACGGTTTGGTTCCCTTTGTAGCAAAAAGCTCGTAGGCGAGTTCCTTGTCCATGTGTCGCAGTCGGGAAATGTCGATACACTCGCGGGTGTCAGATCCTCAAGTTTGAGTACCTTGCGGCATGGCTTAATGTCAACTCAAGAGGGCTGAAATTTTGGAAACATCATTTTCCTGGATGTAGTGGCATATTTCAACGATATGCTGCAGTTTTAATTCAAAAATTAATTTTTTCCCCGTCATCCTATAATAGATATTATTGACAGATTTATGTCCTACTAGTCTGCTTAATTTAATATGATTTTTGAATAATTTTTTTTTATCTGCACGATATTATAAGAATCATTCGAATTTTAAAAATATTCGTTTAAAACGATGCGTGGATCATAAAATTATAATTCATGATCGTGAAATGATGTAAGGAAATGGGCATTCATTAAAAATTATGTTAAAAAATGAGTTTAAGATATGAAAATATGTATTGGAATTTTAGAGAGAGTCGAACAAAATTTTGCCACGACGCTCATCATTTCAACAACAAAAAAAAAACAACTATGGCTGTAACGTTGAAAATGCATTTTTCGTCTGCTGAAAATTTTATTTTCAC
Source organism: Ferrisia virgata (assembly GCA_900060175.1). Lineage (NCBI taxonomy): Eukaryota > Metazoa > Arthropoda > Insecta > Hemiptera > Pseudococcidae > Ferrisia > Ferrisia virgata. Next base: position 15,161 of record FIZR01019371.1, on the reverse strand, counting down.
ATTTTAATGTAAGGAAATAAGTTTCGACTTCTCCCTGGTGTGATAAATACGAATACTTGTAGGTGTCTATTTGTTTTGAATCGCTTTCTTGCTTCACTATGTTGGAGACTCAGCCTCCTGTTTCAGAACAAATTATCAAATTCTGCCTATGCTATGCCTAGAATAGAGAGAAATATAATCAATGAGCAAAAAAAATGAAACGAAATATTTTTTTTTTATTTTTCAGTTCAGATAAGTTAAGATTTCCTGTCTTAATCAAAAATCAATCATAATTATTACTTATTTCTCAATTTTTTCAAAAAATAATCACTAATTAAAACTCGTAGCGTCTATCTCGATTAAAAACTCTACTAAGTAGGTTATAAAAAATAACTTTTGACACCCACTGTAGATTTGGAGAATTATTTATCTGCCTACTATAGTTCACTTATTGCAATCGTTGAACTTGCACGTTCACGTAATCGAATAGTTTGATTAATAAGATCACGATCGAACGATTTATGCCAGTTAAACAATTAAATGTTCATACTACAGAGTATTATACTGGTATAGTCGGTTATTTTAGTAATTTGTTTGGTTCTCGGTTAAATGATAATTGATTCTCGATTACTTGCTTGCATTTTAATTGCGGCTTGAGCCGATTATCATATCACATGGTTAATCCTTACATAATTCTGGATTGGCTATACCTATATATAAAGTGTGAATTGATGGATTCTCATTTATAACAAAAAATAATAATAATACTGGGAAATACAATTTGAGGGTTGAAAAGTAATTTTTTATTTCAATATAATGGTAGGATTTTTTTTTTTACAACACATTTAGTTTTTTTTTTTTTTTTAACGAAGGGTGCGTTAAATTGATGAGAAATTTCCGTATAAAAAATTGAGAACAGATACTGAAAAAATAGACGTATAAATGTAGCGTGACGTTAAAAATAAATAATATTGTAAATAAATTCCAGGCTAGGTAAGTAAATGGTAATTTATTTAATTTTCGAACGTTTGGATTAAAGTTTTCCTATTTATGCTATGCTTGCACTCCCACTCCTGCATAGTAGAAATCTTATTATTCAATTTACAGGATACTCGTATACATATTTATGCACATGCATATGTGTATGTGCATCTTTATAAGCACAGTGCAACTTACGTCTTTATGCAATTAAAATCAACGAACCAATAAGATATTGATATTTTGAAGTTGTTGCCACAATACAGTAGCGTATTTTGCGCCCCATTTACTCTATTCACATGTATTGAGAACGGTTCCGAGCTATACGTAGACGTACACAGCGGTCTCTTTGAGACGACATTTTTCAATAATGTGAAGCTTCGTATAAAGTTCTCAGATACCGGATGGAAATTAGATATTATACGATGACGTATCGTAGTGTACAAAGCTTACAGCTATAATCGCTTTTCAAATTCGTGGAGTTGTTGTTTACATTTAGCGTATTCAGTCTCACAGTTGAGCGGAGTTGTAATTTGTTGTGGAATTTTCTTTGAAGAGATTTTGTGAAATTTTAATTAAATACAAAAAGAAAGAAATAAATGACGAAGTAAACTTTTGTAATTAAAACTCGATAAAATATCTACATCAAAGCTACAGTTCATGTTATTCTTGAAATTGATGTTTTTCTTTATGAATATTAGAAATGAAATGTCAGACGAAGCGTTTTACTAATTTTTAACCCCTGAGGTTTTTGTAAATTAGCGATGATGAACTTTATCAGAGGTTTACTTGATCGAAATAAAAGATAAACTGATTTGTTTTTTCTTTTATTTTTTAATCTCCTTCGAAATGCCTGCGTAATCTGAAAATAACGCGCAGCGTTTCGAAAGGGGAACGTTTTTCTGCGAAGTTCTTTTCTTTTTCATTTTTTTCGATATACCTACCCACTACCCTACGTATTTTTGTAAAGTAGCTTGATTGGCGAATCGAAGTTTAATCCGTTTTTCTTTTAATTTCTTTTTTCAGCTTTAGCGATGATAAAGAGGTAATCCATACCTGGCGTGATATGGTTTTGCTCAGAAATACTCACGATATGGATCTTCACAAAATGATGCTAGTCTTTTTTTATATTTATCGTAAGTATTTGTGATTTTTAAACAGATAAGTAGTACTAACCGCATATAAAACAAAAGGTACCTTTTCATCTATTCTAAGCAGAGATAGAATAAAGGTACATTTTTGACGAGTAATTTTTTATATTAATAGTGAGGAGAGGGCCTTTTATAACCCTTTTAATTTTAAAAATTCGACCAACTATCCTTAATAATTAAATTGATTATTTTAATCGGTACTGGGACTATACGTAAAAAATCGAAGGTCCCAAATCGTTATAAACCTCATCATTTTCTTTACGAAGCTTCAAAATTTGAAACCCAAATATCGAGAAATGCACTTTTTATGGCTTAAAAATACCATTTTTTCACACGATTTTTCCCTTCCAGCACTCAGGACTTCAAGTTCAGCCCCTCTCTTCAGTAATTTTTAGATGCATCTATGCTATTAATTACACTGAAAGAAATTAGTTTACTGTTTTCAGACAAATATAAAAATCTACAAGGATTCACTATTCATTTATCTCCTTTCCTTGAACACTATGAACCCCAGAAGATACTCATTTTCCATCATAAAACTTGGAAAGATACACTTTTGTATGGTGAAAAAATACAAGCTTTACAAAACTTCACCCTCCTCTTGCTGTGGTGTATATGTAGCTCCTATTTTATTGATTTCTGTAAACTGAGACCCGAATGGAATGATCATTTTGTATCGTTGAATAAATATCACTCTCACAGTGCAACAAATTTTACATCTCACTCATCATTTACAAAAGGTTTTGATCCTTAATCATTTTGAGAAATTTTTGTACATCTGAGTGAGAGGAGGGTATAGTTACATGTTGTTGAGAAGCTCTTCTTTAAATTCAAGCGAGAATAAAGAATGATACTGAAAAACAGAATAATTCCTATTCCTACAAGACAGAGAGCATCAGAAGATAAAATTATGAGGTGTGTGTTTCAAAATTGAGACTGACATTCATCTCATTGATATTTTTCTACCATTGTCACGTAGGCCATATGGTATTTTTCCAATTTTTTGCGAAAAATCTTCAATTTTCATATTTTTAAGCGAAAAAATTCAGGATATCATATATATTGACGATTCACAAAAATTTTTACATACTTCGAGCACATACGATCTTTTCACTTTGAAATAAGAAAAAAAAACAAGCTATAACGGTCTATCGTCCAACGGCGAATGAGGAGGTGGTGGGATATCAACAAAATTCGTTTCGAGGTCCTAGAAGGCTATTACGACCTTTTTTGGCCATGTTAGATATTTATTTTTATTTTTTTCCCCAAAGATAAAAATCGTTTGCTCAGTTCGATATCAACCAAAATCGCTCTGATTTAGTCAATCAGCTCAGTTTGGCGGCAGATTAGATATAAATGAATGTAGACGACCTTAGATCAAAATTAAGTCATAATTAAATTTGGGGGAGGGGGTGCTGAAAGGCCAAAATCGCAAAAAATGTTCATTTTTAAGCCAATCGATAAACAATTTAAAGCTGCATAACATATCCAAAAATTAGCCTCCCAAGTTAATTAGGAGAGTAGATGCAAGGGTTTTCCCTCGTCCCGATCTCTAAAAACGGCTGTTTCTTCGCTATCTCCCCTCCAAATTGAGCTAAAAAGTTGAATTTACTATGCAAAGACTTAGTAGGAGCAATAGATGTGAGTTTTTGGAGTTTCGACTTTTTAGAACGATTGCATTCCTTTGTAGCCCTGAAATTGTGGTTTTTTGGTCGGTTTTTTTTATATTTTGAGTTTGTGAAATGTGTCAAAACTTCACATGTGTTATCTATTCCAGATTAAAAATAAATGATAGCAGGAACTAGTAGTCGCTCCAGGCCTATTTCCCCTTTCACCCTCATGTTTTACTCATTTTATATACGCAATTTCAGACGTTGATATGGAGGATGAACATGTTTGAAAAAATCACATTTTCAATCATTAAAAACTGTACTTTTGGAAATTGAGTTATTTAAACAAATTTTCGGTCTTGTTGATCGATTTTCTCAGTCATAAGAGGTGTTCTAAACCCTCAAACTTCCTCCTTTACGTACATGCATGCTGCAGTACAACAGCGTTGCATTTACTACTTGGGTAAGGTAAAACAATTTCGAATGTTGTGAAAAAAATGAATTTTAATATGTTAGCATGCTGCTCTTCTCAGTCTGTTCATATCACTAAAAAAATTAATTTAAAATCATGAAAGGGTCCTCACATTTTTCACAGTCAACAGAAGAGTTGCTCCTCTGGTAAAGTTTACTTTTATTCAGAATTTTATCGAAGTATTTTTTTTGGAAATTGAGAAATTTACTTTGAACTTTTGAAGAATAGGGTGAGAAAAAATATCCGGCACATCACGCGGAGACGCCCATGAGGCTGTGATCCAAACCACTGATTACATGCAATGCTTTCCAACCCCTCTTTGCAGTAGCATGTAAATGTATATTAGGCTAAGTTACCAGACTCGTAGATATGGTAATACATTTATTACGATTTTACGATTACTTCATTCGTATCGATTTTGAAAACTTCTCACCGCTCTAACTAGATATAGTTACATTATTGTCAACTTACGAAGAGTAATTCACGAGAATGAATTAATTTCCATATTATTACGATTTACGATTATCTGTATATTAAAGATTTCTCAAACGGTATATTTATCGTTTGATTTTATCAACATGTATAATTACGTTGTAAATTACAGCGAAATCATAGATTTATATCGCCTAGTTTACGATTGTCATGCTTTACCGATTGAATCTGTGTATTTAACGCTTGTCGGGACACTTTTACGGTTTAGTGAACTCGCGCACACTTTGGCACACTCTTTCGCCTAGGTGCTGGATAGACGGTTAGATAGGTAGCTACTAGCTAGATACACACAAGCGTATTTGAGTAATTGATATTGTATTGGGAAAAAGAAGGCGATCTTTTCGTAATAATTTTATGAGTGGAAAAATACACGTTATCAACTGTGCTCGCGTTTTTTTTTGTTTTGTTTTGTTTTTTTTTTTTGTTGACAAGCGTAATTTTTTGTTATAAATAATATAGGTATAAGGTTCATGTTGTACGGGAGTTTTCCTCTTACGTTTATCTACTCGCCTATTTGCAATTAAATCACGGTAAAGTGATGATGAATTGACGGTTGCGATCGATGAAATTAAAATTAACGATTAGATCGATCAACGAATCGATTAAGAAATAATTATTAACAGAAACTGCGTTAGCCGGGCATTTATCCGCGTATTTTGCATTCACGTACCTAGGTCCTACCAATACGCCTATAACTAGGCCTAGGTATTTATTCGTGTCAATAGATAGGTAGGTAGAGGTATATGTACCTATATTTTGAACGACACCGACGACGTTTTTAATTTCATCTCACAATCAAATTTTTACGGGTGTATAGATAGAGCGACGAACGAGATTTTATAAAAAGATGATAAGACGCGACGAGACGTATTTGAATTTTCAATTGATTTGATTTTGAAACGATGATGCGATGCAACGACTCAACGGTGACGAAGGCGTTCGAAAGATTTTTCGTGACTGAGGGATGAGTTATATTGACGCAATATACGGTGAGTGTAAATTTTCAAAGTGTGAGTGTGTGTGTGTATATATACGTCTACGTATACGAAAAAGGTGTTCTTTAGTGTATAGACCATAGAGTAGACGTTCTCAACATTACGTGCGTTGATGCAGAACCGAACTCGAATGACCTAGAAATTGATGTCGCATGTTTATACGGTTCATCCGATATAGCCATTAGTTTATCAAAGTCATTCGCGATACATGGAAATGATACTGGAGAATATGTTACCGTCGTCGTTTGTGCGTGTATTGTACATCTACATATTCATACACTTGGTACTTCACTTACGTGTTGTAGATATCGAACATGTGCTTCGATGCTAAGTTACGGATAGGTATATCCCGTGTAATAAATGGCGACTGCATACGATGGCCTTGCACTTCATTCATGTAAAGCGTCTTCTCATGACTTGTTCTGATATGGGCAAAAAAAAAAAGAAGAAAACGAAAGGGATGGCGAGTTGGAAAAAAAGATGTAAATGTAAATTAGATCGGTTTGAAAAAATAGGGTCAAAGTTATTCGAATTTCCGTAATTTATTATTTATTCTCGAATGAATACCTATGCTACAAGTTGTTATTCAGTTAATTTGCTCGTGTTGACAGAATCGTACGTATAAGATAATCTCACTTTTCATTAATGCTTCGTTGTAAGATTTTCTTGTTTAGGTAATTTCATGTTCGAGCGAAGAATTCGCGTTCGTTAAACAATGTAAATATTTCTTTAGGTAAAATGAACGAACACTATGCTTGGATTGGTAACTTGGCACATTTTAGCTAAACAACCAGGTGTATCTTGTAGGAGAAGAAATGAACGAGGAGGGTGTTTATCGGATTTTGACGCGAATAGACTCTTTTAATACAATACAATGCAATACAACGTAACATGCCCAATTGCCTATACGTCTATCTACTCGCGCACCTTAAAATTTATCCTGAATAAAGCAATAAGTTAGGTATCTGTATTAAGTGCAAAGTTTTACGGCTACCTACGTAGGTCTGTCTACGTGTATATTGTTTACCAATTAAACGAGAAGTAATTTATCGGACGTTGCGTTTTGATGCCATCTTAACTCATCGTTATAAGTACATAAGTACTGGTAATATTATGGTTAAATCCGTGAAAAGAGGTTACCACATTTGTATCCCTATTATGATCGGTATGCCATCCGAGTTCAATTATTAATGAGAGAGTATTACGAAAATTCATCAAGTGAATCACGTTTATTGTTGTAACCATGCGGAGAAATATTTTTTTTGTGGTACGTGACTTGGACGTTTGACCGTTACACACAGACCCAACATTGATGCGCGAGACCCAAAATGAAAAAAAAAAAAAATCTGTGAAGAAATACTCAAAGCTGATATAGTATGTACTTACAGATGAATCGTATGATTTACTTTTACTTTGTCCTATTTACAATGACCGTCGATGATACAATTTAAACATGTTACGTAAGCGTGTTATCACCAACACCTGAATATCGCTAGCCAATCATCTGGTAATGACGATTTAATTATAGGAAATTGTGAAAATTTCACGGTATATGGCGGCGGTGCGTGTAATGAACAGAAGAGCGCTTATGGGAAAACTCTTTTTCACAATTTCGTACATGTATGTGTACCTACTGTACACCTTGTACCTAGGGTACTTACTATCTAGGACCTGCATACGAGACCGAACGAGGAACGAGATGAACGACGAACCAAGTATCACGTCAAATTGACCTTAAAATTTCTCATTTCGAAATTTCTATATTTTCGTTTAGATGTTACATTCGGGGGAAAATGTGCTTATAAAACGTTTACTTTTGCATCATAAACATTTCCGAATACTGTAGTGTTCGGATTAAAGTTGAAATTTAATTTGTTATCATTACGATTCCCCGAGTCGAGTATCGTGGTTGAGAAAATACTGGTCGGAAATTGATTTTTCATTTAATTTTCATGATGCAGGTTTTATTATGGATGGTGTGTAACTGTACCTACTTACATCAGTATGGTTATTTTGTTTTCAATTTGTGGTTTCAAATTGAACGTTACAGAAGTATTTTCCACATTATTATTATTATTATTATTATTATTGGTCATCATCATACGCATAATCGTGAGAAATTTCTTCATAAAAGTTGTAATAGTTGAACATGTGTAGATTTTATACCTAGCTGCCTACTTTGCACTTTTATAACATTTGGATAGTTGAATACATCTGTTATATAGTATGTTATGTATTTATAATTACGAAATGCGTAGGTACTGTGGTACCATTTTGTGGCTTCACGAATAGATGGGTAGTAATAATTTCTGCCGCAACAAATCCATAAGCAATATCGAGACATCTCTCGTTTAGTATTCATAACTTACCCTCAATTACAAGGTATTTGGAAGAACGAAGTAAAATTTATTTTAAGTTTCAGACTCGATAACATATATTCAAACGGACAAAAATAAGCTAATGTGGGGTACGATATGAATGTTGGAAGTAATTTTATAATTGATTCTTGTCCTCAGACCTCCAAAGAACAAATTTAGCTTATGCGCTTATTTTTCCGACCCACCCACCCCTCACCCCCTCACGAGGATCCGAGTTACACAAAACACCCAAAGATTCGCACCCATTGTTATTGACAACCAAAGATCGTACACGAGTCCTATATGATGTTTAAATTAAGTTCTACGAAATCGATTTATATAAAATCTACTCCAAGGACGTGACAATTACTTTATGTGAAAATCCGAAGGGGCTGGTACCTCGACGTACCCTCCCCTCCCAATGAGACATACTGAATTCCTCTCGGTCTACAAAGTTTTTATACATTTCCCTCATTAATAATACCAAATTTCAGAAATACATTAGTAATTCCCACATCTTGTTTGAAATGTACTCGTCACCACTCTTTACCATCATACGTGATAAAGGGGGTTTACAATGCGAGTAGGGGTTTAAAACCTGCTAAATTTTGAGTATATATATTTTCTTTGTAGTTTGGAACAAATTCTATTCCATTGAATGTCGTCACACGCTAGTTAATTTTTATGTGAAATAGAAATAATCGATTTCTGGGGTCTTTTTTAAGGACATTTTGTGAAATAGGGCGCGAAGGAATGGTCTAATCGAAATTTTGCACATGACTCAAAATGTCTCTGATACTTTGTGCTACAAATTTTATTTGAGAAATTTTTCGATACTGGTTCTATGTGAGGAGATAGACATGTTCTTCAGAATGAGGATGGATCCTCGATGGAAGGCAGGGGTGGAAAAAATAGTCGCTCAAGCTAAATTTGTTTATTAAATGTCTGAGAATTGGAATCTCAATCATAAAATTCCTTCAAGACTTAGTTCGCATAGATTTCCTTTTGTGACTATGTTACGATCCTGAACAGGGGCGTAGCTAGGACTGGTTTAACGGATTCGCTGCGTGCTTTGTTTTGGGTCTGAATTCATAAAAATGAATTAAATGGTATGTCCATGCAAAGTGATGGCGAAATTAGGAAAAATTGGTAAAAAATTAACATAAATGTGAAAATGTTTCAAGTTTTTCGGTTTCAAGGGTTGAGGTTTAGGCTCCCCCCCTCCTTAGCTACGCCTCTGATCCTAAAGCTTAACCACGTTAGGCGAAAAATTTTAATAATGTTGAGGCAATAACTGTCATGAAAATATAGTTTTTTGGACTTTTATACGTGCTATAAAATAGGAATATTTACGAGAAATTTTCAAATCATTTCAACACATCAGCATAGGCGGAGGAAAAAATGGAAGTATGGAAGAACTCAGGCCTCCCCCCCAAATGCTGTATTAGCCTCCTCTTCCTCCAAATGTTCTCTCAAAAATCTAAAAATTAACACTTTGCAGAAGTAAAATCAGAAAAATTACGATTGTTCAGTTTACAAGTGCTCATGAACACCCCTTTTTCGACCTTTCATTCTTGGTAGTTTGCAAAATTTTTGCTCTCGATACTTCCTAATTTCCTCGCAGTCAATTTTCTCCTCATATATCAACAGAAGGATTGAAAGCAAGAAAATGACGAAGGTATGGATTCCCCTCCCCCATTTCGGTCCTATTCGCTCCTCCTGTGTACATCACAATAGCTTATCAACTTATTTAAAGTGATTTTTTCGCTTCTATTTTGATTTTAGAAAATATTCAACATTTCACGTATGAAAAATCACCCCGAAAAATCTAAAAAATAATATTTTTTATATTCTGAAAGAAAAACAAACCATTCAAAATTGATTCAAATAAAGTGTTCTTCATTTGTTCATATTTGTTTATTCGCTCCACGGGTCTGGATTAAAATGATGTAAAGCTCGGGACCAGCAGTAGCTTGAAGCCCTCTTTTTCGCCAGATCCATTTTCGCTCCATTTGATTTCTTATTTCTCGCTCAAAACAAGGCGTTTTTTCTTCCTCCTACGGAATGACTGACAATTTTCAAAAGATCTCTTATACAATTACAACTTTTCATGATTTCTTTCGTGGCTTTTTCGTGACTTGGTGAATCTTTTTTTCCATCAAATCGATTGAAGCTAAAGCGAAATTTTAAAAAACTAGAATTTTAATTTGTTAGAAAAAAACATAGATTTATTCTCAAAGACTTTCTACAAAAAAAATGTAAAAAATTAAAATCGAAAAAATTCAAGATGTTTAGGAGGTTTTGAGGAAAAATATAACGTTTTATACTTTTATGACTTGTTCGACACCCATCTGAAATTTCAATAAGATGCCTGCAAAAAGCGCAGAAGACAGACGATCAGTTGCCCCCTTACGTCCTTAAATCGGACCTTTGACAATTGGGTATTTCTAAAATGATAAACTCGATACAAAATATTGTTTAAAAAAGTGACAATGATTAAAAAAAAAAAAATTAAAAAACTTCGTTTAAAAATCAACGTTTAGAAGGTGTTGAATAGTAAAATATAGGTAATTGAAAAAATACCCATAAAAAATGATAATTTTGCAGCCATGCAGGTACCAAATAAATTAATCATCACTGTCCTTTTTTCTCCAAAGTCAAAACCGAATACACTTATGATACATCTATACATCTTATTAATCGTCTTCCACGAAAAATTTAAGGTCGACATTGAAGTATCCGTAGTCACTGTATTATTCATTCGAAAAACTTATTTGAAAAACTCATTTCGATATTAGGTATTTTAGCCGAATAACTCGCGTAATTTTGTACGAAAAAAAAAAATTGTCATTTCTCAAAGGACATACTAATTTCCTTAATGATTATGTAATTATTCATTGACATTAGGTGAGTATTTGGGTATAACGCTATAAATTAGGTACTTTTCGCGTAAAATCCAACACGACAAGCAAATACGTATTGATAATTCTACGTATATTGATGACGATCCCATATTAATCGTATGTTTCAATAATGCTGCGATCCGAACCTGAAAATAATTTCCCCTTTTTTTTTCAACGTCCTATGTATGGTATTCTGTAATATCAACGTATCATATTCGAGTCTATATTATTCGCATACGATATAATTGGTTACATAACGTAAATTGATTAATAGGTCACGAATGATAGTGACAGTTGTAGTAAACGTTAAAATCGATTGTTAGAATCGGTATGTTCGAAATTTGGCACTTGAAGCGCATAAATTTCGATAATCCCGCGATATAAATTACCTAAAACGCGTTTCAAATAATTAAAAAGAGTCGAAATAAAGAAAAAAAAAAAAAAAAAAAAAAAAAAAAAAAACACGTAGAAGATTTATCGAATTGTCTTCGACTCGCTATCTAGTATAATATGTACACGGTTATAACAGAAAACATCAAGTTATACACCCATAGCCAACTATAGCGTATATAAGAGGCGAAAGACAACATGCCGTAGAAGTCAAAAAGAAGGATTAGTTGTTGAGGATTTCCTCTTTTCATACTTTATAAATATACGACCAAGCAGTTAATCCGTGAAGAAATTTATATCCTTGACATATAGCATCCAATATAATACTTCAAAATAAATTGCTCGCGAGCATAAAAAAAAGGCACATATTTTTGAAAAAAGATGGTGCAAAGTTTTGCGCAGATTTCTGATTTCATTTTCACTACATATACACTTTGGTATTGCAAAGTGCCGTGCCGTGCCGCGCCACACCGCACCGCACCGCAAACTAAAGCAGATTTATCGCTAAAGACAGCAGACTGTCGCAATCTTTATTTTACGAGTAAGTATAACTATAGGTCTCGTAAGGGGAAAAAAAATAAAATAAAATAAAATAAATAAAAAAAGTGAAAAAAGTTTGGTAACGAATTACAAACATACACCTACAATATGCACCTGTCGAGTTAAAAATTTGTGACACTTATTGGATCGTAAAAAAATCGAGGTGGCCAGATTCATTACTAGATGGTTACAACCATATACATAGGCGCCTCTAGTTACGCAAGCCAACTTATATTTAATTAAAATTATAGTGAAAATTTCATTTAAATGTGAGAAAATTCACATCGTAATAAAAAATTAGGTCGTGAGCAACTCGCGAATAAGTTTGATTACACACGATGGGGCTTGGATGAGGACAAGGAGAAGAAGGGAGACATCATTGAGTAGGTAGAGGTACACAAAGAATCCAATATCAATACAGATTACAGAGTGAATTTTGGTTAAACGGGAATGTGCCATTGTACATAGCACCTTCGTCGTACTACAGTATACATAAGACACGATAATACGCTATGAAATTACCGTAAAAGAAGAAGAAGAAAAAAAGAAAGAAAGAAAGAAAGAAAGAAAGAAAAAAAAATCCAGTAATACGTTGAGAATGTACGAGTATCAACAATGGCGAGTAAATATACGATACGTCGTCTACTAAACCTTGAGAACAAATGCGAGCTTTAATGAGATTAAATAATATAATTTTTTCATCGTTTCGGCATCGTCTCATTCATCTGAATCATATGTACGTATGCGGAGATGTTTATACTCTCGTATTACGATCTTAAGCTATACCTATCTAGTAAGTTGTTAGAATGAGGTTAACCTCTTGACAAGTAGCCGATTCATGTGACCGATGAATAGAATGCTATCGTGCTATCAATAATGTAGCTGTGATTTAAACGATATATTACTTAGTCGTGAACTTCGGTTAAGGTCGTATTAAACGACGTAAACAATAATTCACGACCATCGCGTAGATGAATTGTTTATCGACGTTAAAACAACAAATTCATTTATGGCGATGGGATACGATGCGATGCGATGCGCGATGGGGCCATCAGCATCAACCGATCAGCAGCACTGATGCGTGAACTGCTAACGCGTGAGACGACGGGACTTAAAGAAAAAAAATCCTAATACGTGCTGTACAATTTATCGTCGACATGCTAATTGATTGCGCGGTAAATTCGCGAACGTCAAAAGATTTACAACACCATAGATAGGTAAAAAGATAGACACTATAGACGGGTAAATAAGTAAAAGTATTTTTATCGTAACATTTAGTCGAGTGATTTTTTTCCATCAAGATCATCCGATATTCTGTCATGCTTTTCGTGTAAAATAAGGTCGCATAATCAAATTTTAAAAAACTGGCGTGACTGTTGTAATACCGTATCGTCGAATTTCTTAAACTTACATCGTAACACAAAGTCACTCATCTTCGATGAATCGTACCACCGTCCTCTGCAGGCAGCGCAGCGCAATTTCACCAAATAAGTATCGCTTAAAAACATCGCATCGTATCGCATCGCACCAACGTATATAAGCCTATACAATCGCAGCAAAATAGAACAAAGAGTAGAGAAGCGCACCAAGCTCTAAATCCTAAACTCGTCCAAGCCATAAACCTCAAGTACGAGTACGTTGTCCTTTCATGTACGAAAGGTACGCATTAGACCAATCGTATGCAAATGCAATGCGGATAAGCATTAGGAAACGTTGTTACGGTTACCTGCGGCGTGGCGTGGCGACGACGTATAAAAAATTACACCCCCGTCTTGGTCCCAGGCCCATGTTGCAACCGGAATGCACATTATCAGATATGGAAAACGCAGATCAAGGACAAATATCGGCTAATCTCGAATCGTATACCTAAGCTGCGTGTATATTTTATTATTATATATATCTATCTACATATATATATATAGACGAGTATATATGTATTAAAAGCAGCATACAAATCGAACGAATAATTGCCGCAAAATAATAACACCGCGCGTCTGGAATCAATGGCTCATTGTGAGACAGTAGACCGAAAATAACGATTTCAACATATCGACGGATTTTAAATAAGGCGACCGATTATATATGTATTTATAGGCATGAAAGTGATACATTTATTTTGTATGTCGTCGTCAAACATAAACACGTTCAGCGTAGGTAGATTTTTTTTTTTTGTATTTTTCTTTAAATGTAATTATGTAAGTGAACAATACACCTTAATGCGCGAAAGATCAAGAAAATCGCGTCATTTGAAACACCCTTCGCCATTCTTGCTTTGTAGAGGTACGACGCGGCATATCTTAGAATGTTGTAGCCCAGAGTAGGTACCTATACCGAATAATAATACAGTTGCACCAGCCTGTATTTATGTACGTACTTTGCCAGACATTTGGATTAAAATTTCAACAGATAAACAATTCATTCTTTTTAATAACACCTACTTCCTGTAGAGTTGCTCGCAATAAGAAAAACCCACTAAAAAACACTACATTTTTGAAGCTGTGAGGGGCTGGATGTAACGAGGCTGGAAAGTTGAAGTCCCCAAAAGACACATGTAGGACCTATACTATAACTATATGCCAAATTTCAACTTTCTAGCTCAATTTAGCGGAGAGTTATGCGGAGGAACAAAATCTACGTCAACATTTTAACGTAAAATGTAAAATTCACTCGTAATCATCTTTCATCAGTAGTTTTTGATCAAAAACTTCACATCAAAAACCGTTTACTCTTCTCTTCACTCCATTTTGATACTTGATTTTATTACGGAACAGCAAAATAAAAACTATACAATCATCTATCATCACAAGTTTTTGATAAAAAATTTCAAATCAAAAATAAAAAGCTTTCATTTTTTAATTTTTTTAAATTTCTTATTTTTTATTTTAATTACTCAAATTTTTAAAATTTTTGTTATTTAAAAATTTTTTTTAATTCGTTTGGTTTTTCAATTTTTTACGTTTTAATTTCTTAAAACTTTTTATTATTTTTATTCGAACAATTTTCATTCATCAATTTCTTTTATTTTTTTTTTATTTTTCAATTCTTTTAATTAGATATTCATTTTACCACTTCAACATCAAGTGCAAAAGTAATTCATCATCATCTTTCACTTCGATATTAAACTAATATACATACCTACCAAGCCACGCAGGAATTCTTGGAAACGAAGAAATAGACTATCACGCAAAATCTGCTACTAGCTTTTTTACTGTCAATTCCCTGTCTATTTAGGACCTAAAAAATCTCTTCATTCAAACCGAACTTTCAAAATGGCAGAACCTCTGGTCGACAAAA